>JAANYP010007786.1:0-20161 GCA_020465985.1 Centrapalus pauciflorus | reverse complement strand
TTGTAACAAAATCCATAGTTATGTGCTCCCACTTCCATTCCGGAATGGGAAGTGGTTGTAGACTGCCATATGGTTGCTGGTGTTCAGCTTTCACAAGCCGGCAAGTCCTACATCGTTCAACATACTGGCCGATATCCTTCTTCAATCCCGGCCACCAGAAGTCTGCTTTAAGTTCATTGTACATCTTTGTGCTCCCGGGATGTACAGAAAACTTAGATTGATGTGCCTCTTCAATAATCACCTTTCTCATACCACCCAACTTCGGCACCCAGATCCTTCCATATATACCTTTCAATCCCGACTCGCTTGTTTCCATATTCTTCAGTTGTACTCTTATATCCTCAGCACTAACATTTTCATCTTTCAAGGCTTCCTCCTGAGCGGCCTTAACATCATTTGTAATTGTAGAAGTTAGCATCGTAGACGTCATCATGTAGCAGCAATCTTTAACGTAAGCTTTTCGACTCAAAGCATCGGCTACTACATTAGCCTTTCCCGGGTGATAAAGGATTTCGCAATCATAATCCTTTATTAATTCCATCGATCGTCTCTGCCTCATATTGAGTTCTTTCTGGCTAAAAATGTATTTCAAACTCTTATGGTCAGTGTAAAGTTGACACTTAGTCCCGTACAGATAGTGTCTCCGTAACTTCAAGGCAAATGTAACTGCGGTCAACTCCAAATCATGAGTCGAATAATTCTTCTCATGTTGCTTTAACTGTCTCGAAGCATATGCTATAACCTTTCCATGTTGCATCAGTACATCGCCTAATCCCAATCTCGATGCATCAGTGTATACTAAAATCCTCATTGCCCTCTGGTAGAGCAAGTATCGGCGCTTCACTTAGCGTCTTCTTCAAAATATAAAACGCCTCTTGATGCACGGTTTCCCAAACAAAAGGTGCATTCTTCTTTGTCAATGCAGTTAAAGGAACTGCAATCTTTGAAAAGTCCTTTATAAATCTCCTATAGTAGCCCGCCAGTCCAAGAAAACTCCTAACTTCTGTAGCTGAATGAGGCGGTTCCCAATTCTTTATCGGTTCTACCGTAACCGGATCTACTGAAATCCCAGCCCCCGAAATCACATGTTCTAGAAACTGTATCTGTTGTAGCCAAAACTCACATTTTGAGAACTTGGCATACAACTTTTCCTTCCTTAACAACTCCAATAACTCTGTTAAATGAACAACATGCTCAGCCTCAGACTTGGAATATACTAAGATGTCGTCAATGAACACAATCACCGACTTATCTAGCATCAGTCTGCAAACTCTGTTCATTAGATCCATAAAAACAGCCGGGGCATTGGTTAACCCGAAAGGCATAACCAAGAACTCATAATTCCCATATCGTGTCCTAAATGCTGTCTTAGGCACATCCTCTTCTCGTACCTTCAACTGATGATACCCCGATCTCAAATCAATCTTAGAAAATACACAAGCCCCGTGTAACTGATCAAACAAGTCATCTATCCGCGGCAGCGGATACTTGTTCTTGATTGTCAACTTATTCAGCTCCCTGTAGTCAATGCACATTCGCATTGTGTCATCTTTCTTCTAAACAAATAGTACCGAAGCTCCCCACGGTGATGAGCTCGGTCGAATGAAGCCCTTATCCAACAACTCCTGGAGTTGTTTCATCATCTCCTGCATCTCAGTAGGAGCAAGGCGATACGGAGAACGAGCTACCGGTGCAACTCCAGGGATCAAATCAATCCGAAACTCTACTTGTCTCTCAGGCGGCACGTCAGACAAGTCTTCCGGAAACACGTCCGGAAATTGTGAAACAACAGGAACATCGGCCAAGGTCTTCTTCTCAGCTTTGGCATCAATAGCGTATGCCAAATAAGACTCACAACCCTTTGCAACAAGCTTTCGAGCTTTTGCAATGGTTAACAAACATAAATCCCCGCTTCTCCTATCCCCGTATATACATATCTCACGCCCCTCCGGAGTAGTTATATTTATCATACGATTCTTACAAACTATGTGGGCTTCATTTTCGATCAACCAGTCCATCCCGACAATCACGTCAAACTCGCTGAAATCTATCGGAATCAGATCTAAATTGAAGACTACATCTTCAATTACTAATGTGCAATTACGGTATACGTGATCTACCTTGACTAGAGTGTTGCTAGCAGTTTCAATATCAAGTATAGCAGACAACTTAGACAGTGGCATAGCAAGTCGTTGTGCAAAAACAGTAGACAAGAAAGAACGGTTGGCACCCGAATCAAAAAGAACTCGTGCAGGCAAGGAATTTACAATAAACGTACCTGTAACCACCTCCGGGTTTTCCCTAGCTTCCTCTGCCGTAATCTGAAAAAGCACGAGCCGGTGCCCTTTATGGCTGGTTCCGGCGGTTGACTGAACCATGTGACACCCTTGCCACATTAACCACCAATTACAAGACACCCAGGATTAATCACCAATATACAATAACATAATGATCTGATAACCTAATTAGAGTGCGGAAGCATTAAAATAAATAAATAAAGTAATGCAACAGTGTCAAACACCCTACTGTAATATAAGGTACCAAATCTAAGTCTACATACTCCATTCAAGTATTACAACATCCAGAATATATTACAACATTGTCCCAAAGCACAATTACCGATTAAGTAGTATCAAATCTTCCAAGTCTTCACAAACGACCTAACTAGAAGGTCCAGCGGCAGATTTTCCCTTTCCTGTAAAAAATAAAGCAACTGAGGAATAAGCGAATGCTTAGTAAATACACAGATTACGCATTTTATAAATCTTTATGAAGCCCCAAGAGTAACACCGATGACAAACATCGTATACCCTCTTCGTACACCAAGTACGGAATCAGAGCCTCAGCCCCTTCGAGCCCAAAGCTCGGCATAAAACATACCATCTGAGACAAACGTACGATCGGGGATGACATACTGCCTACCAGAACCTCGGAGGGATCAGCTCCGGGTCATATAGCGCAGTAACATCGGAGTAATTGATGCAACCCACCGGTCCATCACTAGATGCACAACAAACGAAACGGACATGCAACAAATATGAATGTGCATCTAAATCTATGCAAGTTAGTAGAGTTCCAAATAACAATTGAAGCAACACGTCTCAGCAGGCAAAAGCTATCATAAAACGGATATAAACATGTGAAATCTACTGTACTCACAGTGGGTGCGTAAATAAACTTTAACCAATATTATTTCTCCTCGGGATTTCAACCGGATCCACAAAGTACCCCACTGTGGGTTAAACAACACCACAAGGGACCTGTAAGTCAGTTGCAACAATACCTCGCGTCAATAATTGTTTAATTTTGTGAAACCAAATTTTATAAGTTTGCAACATTTGATCCCAAATTCGGATTAAATATAAATTCGAATCCCATTTCGGTCCATAGCTAAATTCGAACCACAACTAAGTTTGAACCCATCTCAGGTTCGAACCTATTCCTTTGAATAACTTTTGTTATTAATACGTTGACTACGGGTTTTATTCAATATATTCGAGTATAGCACCAAATTCGACTCAAATGCTAAATTCTAGAACATTAAATTCGAACATGGTATAAATTTGACTCACAAGATTCGAATTTAATGATTAAATTCGACTATGGTTACATAAATTCGAATTCTCATTCGAATTTGGGGTTAAATTCGAACCCCATTCTCGAATTTAGGGGTTAAAGTCGAACCTTTACATTCGATTTTAGCTAAATTTCGAGTTTGTTCTATGTATTTCGAATTTGTTCTTGGCATTCTCGAATTTGTTCATATCTACAGCTTAAATCATTCATTTCGAAGCCTAAAATCACGAATATGTTAAGTATTAAGCCTAGTTTCGATTCTATTATACATACACTAACATATTCTTGTTAAAACTCAAGCAAATTAACTTTATTCACACAAGAAATGATAAATTCGAATTTCTTATCTTAAAACCGAAAATATAACAGCTTAAAAAGGTCGATTCTTACCTCAAATTGGAACGAACTCACGAATGCAACCGTAGATTGTTGTAGTACTCCTCGAGATCTTTCCGATGACGTATAGAACTCGATAATCGACCGGTCGGTTTGAGAGAAAATCTATAGAGAAGGTAGAGAGAATTCTAGAGAGAGAGTCTAGAGAGAGAGAGAGGTGGTGAAAATGAAACGCATTTGGCCTTTTTATTCCCATCTTTTCCATTTTGCTCATTTCACCCCTCAACTTGTCCGGTTCCATAAAATACTGATTTTATAGAACAAAAGAATTCTATCTTTTATTTATTATCCTTAATAATTATTTTCACTTAATAATTAAAAACTCTAAATTTCTGTATAATGCAACCAACTTTTATAATTCAGCTTAAAATTCATTAATACTCCATAAAAAATAATAATTCAAAGTTCTCAATTTTCTTAAAATCATGACAAACTTTTAACTATCCAAATACATAATCATTGCTCATAATTCAACTTAATTATAAATTATCCATCTAAACAAATCTGAATTAAATTCGAGGATGTTACAACCTACAACTGGTATTAGAGCAGTTTAGAGTGTGTGTTAACCCTAGATCTCTCATCACTCCCTATTTCCCACCATGGAGAACAGTGTGTCTAGTTCCTCTTCTTACTATGACAATGAGTCAATGACAAAACCTCCCAAGTTCAACCATCAGAACTTCTCTGGCTGGAAGTGCAGAATGATGCTCTATTTAGAGAATCTGGATGTACAACTACTAGAGATAGTGATGGAAGGTCCGTATGTGCCAACTTCTGTTACTACTATAACTCCTGCTGCTGAAGGAGCTGTTCCTGAAATCAGGACCATTGCAAAGGCAAAAGCTCAATGGTCTAATGAAGACAAAGTTCTGGTTGCCATTGATGCAAAGGCCAGGAACAACCTTGTCATCTCTCTACCTGATGATGTGTTCAAACAGGTTGAGAAGATGAAGACTGCAAAGGAAATACAGGTTACTTTGTGTACCGTCTATGATGGTCCCATTATCACATTGGATAACAGGATCAACAATCTTGTTAGACAATATGAGTTGTTCTTTGCAAAGCCAAAGGAGTCACTCACTGAAACCTACACCAGGTCCACTGCCTTGATAAATGATCTCAAAGTTGTTGGGATCACTAAAGATAGCTTAACTTTGGTGAACAAATTTTTGGACGTACTGCCTGAGAAATGGAATTACCTCTCTACTATCGTCAGAAACTCAGGCACCATCAGAGGCATGAATCTTGTAAATCTTTAAGGATCCTTGCTAAATGATGAACAATCAAGGAAACAGAAAAGAAATACCTTAGAGATGTCCAAAAGAGGTGCTGCCTTAGTGGCCAGCGTGAGACAGCCTGCTGGTCAGGTGTATGATGTGTTCACACAAGCTGATCAACAGGCTGATGATGAAATGGAGGAAATGTCTTAGGAAGAGGAATGTGAAGACCTTACTAAGTTTGATGATGAGCAAATAATTGCTATGCTTGTTAGAAATTTCAATATGAAGAGGTTTAGTGGTAAGATGCTGCAAAAGAAATCGAACACCATCAAGAAGAAGGCATTTGACAAACCTAAGGCTGAGTGCTTTAAATATGGCAAAACAGGCCATATGCTGACTGTGAGTCTAAAGTTGTTGGCTCTTCCTCCAAACAATACAAGACAAACAAAGATGATGGCTACAGGGTTAAGTACTTAATGGCCATGGCTAAGCTGAAGACGTTGGAAGACTTAATGGCTTCCAACAAGCAGAAAGGACTTTTGGCTAAAACTTGTGACTGGGAGGAGTCTGATTCATCATCTAATGAAAAGGACAACAACTGTCTGATGGCCAACACTGATGTCCCTTCAACAAGCAACTTCAAACAAGACCTGGCTGAAGCTGAAGCTCTCAGCACCTTAGAGAACTGGAATCCCACCATGATGTATAAGGTACAAAATTTTAAGGATTACAGCTCTGAGGAAAAAGTTAAAATATTTGATTATTTGCTTGTTGATCTAAAAGGTGCTGTTGAGAAGCATGATGCTTTGATGTCTGAAATCTCTAAGTTAAAAACTGATCTTGAAACAAAAACTAATGATCTGAACAGTTTTCATAAGTTGAAAACTGAGCTTGATGAAGTAAAACACATCAACACCATTTTATTAGAAGAAAAGAGAGAGACAGACTCAAAGCATGCTAAGCTTCAAAAGATTGTTGACTCTTCGTGTCAGTCAGCTCAGAAAGTCAACCACTGTATCAGTCAGCAGATTCCTACTCAAATCCAAGCCTATCTTGGAGGAGATCTTGATACAGTAGCTTCAATTGTTGAGATTAATAATCTGGAAAAAGACTTATCCACTCTTGGTGAGCTTCCAAGTACTTCTATCCAAAAATTAAATGGGAAGCTGGTCTCAACAAATAGGTTTGTCAAGCCTCAAAACACTGACAGCTTGTGTGAAAAAGGTATAAAGACTGATGATGGAATGTGTTCTCCATCAAATCAGCATGCTAAGTGTCTTGCCAATTCACATAAACAAAAGAAGGAAAAACAAGTTAAAACTACAGCTTTGGGCACTAAACCTGCAACCAGATAGGTTGTGGATCTAAAGCTGATGGGAAGAAACCTGTTAACCCTTTTGATGCTGAATATTTTGAGAAAAGATTTTCAAAAATGAAAGCAGCCTGCATTCCACAGTGGTAAGTCTCATGTTGGAAGCAAATCTGTTCTAATATCAAATAAGTTTTTAAATCATAGTGAAAAACTAGTTATAAATGAAGGAAAATCTTTTGCTTACACCAGAAGTCATGATCATGTTGATAGGCAACAGTCATCACATCTCAGTAAAGGCAAAGGCAAAGCCATTGCTCAACCCGAGAAAACTGGGAATAAGTTTCCCAAACCTGTGGAAGGTCAAAAGACAATCAAACTTCCTGTGTTTGATCTCTATCCTCCTAAAAAGAGGAAAGATGACATATGCAAAGTTGTTGCTATTGTACCTTCCACTTAAGTTGTTGGTTCCTCTAAAACAAGTGAGACCTTGTCAAAACATGTTGAGAAAACCAACAAAGATAAACCAGAATGTGTTTATGGAAGTGCTTCTTCCAAAAAGTCTTAAAAGAGAAAATATTACAAATGTGGAAAGAAGACTCATATGGCCAAAGACTGTCCTGAAACTGAGGACATAGGGTCTGCTGACACTACTAGCTCAAACATTGCAAAAAACCAGCAGTGTTGGAAGTAACAAGGTCATTGAAGAGAGTATCCAAACTGATACAATCCAAATTGGAAATATTAGTGTAGATCTTAGTGGTCCATCAACACAAGTTGATGAAGAAGGAGAACTCATCCTTATGATGAGTTCCCCTAAAAACTAATATTTTCCCATGACACTCTCCAGGTTAAACAACCAAGCCAAGTTTGGTACTTGGACAGTGGCTGCTCAGGCCACATCAAAGGTTGCAAAGATTTGTTGACTGATCTCAGGCCTGAAAAAGGCCCAAAGGTCACCTTTGGTGACAATGTACAGGGATCCACAGAAGGATATGGAACCCTTCAAGCTGGTGTTGCAATATTCAACAGAGTAGCCTATATGTCTGGACTGAAACATAACCTTGTTAGCATTACTCAACTCTGTGATGCTGGCTACAAGGATAACTTTGATGAGCACCTAGGGTACATATCGGATTCTCAAGGCAAAGTTGTGTTGTGTGCACAAAGAAAGAAAGGTGCATATGTTGTGGATATGAATTCTGCTGATCCAACAACTGAAACCCTGTTTCGTCTCAAGAAGCGTTGCAGACCTTAACTGTCTGTGGCATAAAAGGCTATCACACCTGAACTTCAAGAACATCAACAAACTCTGTAAGAAAGAGTTAGTAATAGGTTTGCCTTCTATGACTTTTGTTAAGGATAAACTCTCCACAGCTTGTGAGAAAGGCAAGCAGAGAAAAACATCTTTTAAATCCAAGCATATTTTTTCTATTGATAGTCCTCTCTTCTTAATCCACATGGACTTGTTTGTACCTGTCAGTGTCTTAAGTCTAGGAGGTAGAAGATACACTCTAGTAATGGTTGATGAGTTCTCCAGGATTACATGGGTGATCTTCTTAAAGACCAAATGAGAGGCTGCTAGAGAAATCATTGGATTTATCAAGAAGATGGAAGTTTTGAACTCTGCCCAAGTCAAGCAGCTTAGAAGTGATCATGGTACTGAATTCAGAAACAGTACTCATGAGGACTTCTATGAAGAAAGGGGAATTTCTCAAAACTTTTCAGCGCTAAGAACTCCACAACAAAATGGAGTTGGTGAAAGGAGGAAAAGAACCCTCATTGAAGCTGCTAGAACAATGTTGTGTGCATCAGGTTTGCCTTCATCATTCTGGGCTGAAGCTATCAATACTGCATGCTTCACTCAAAACAGATCCTTAGTGGTGAAAAGGTTCAATAAGACTCCTTATGAATTACTCAAAGGGAGAAAGCCAAATATAAGCTATTTCCATGTGTTTGGATGTCCCTGTTTCATCTTGAATCAAAGGGATCAGCTGGCCAAATTTGAACCCAAAGCTGATGAAGGTGTCTTTGTTGGATACTCTGCTGTCTCTAAAGCCTACAGAGTATACAACTACAAAAAGAAAGGTGATATATGAATCTATCAATGTCACCTTTGAGGAGTCTAAGAATGCCTCTACCAAAGTTGTTCCTGAATCAATTTCAGGAGAGTTCAGCTTTGATGATCTTATGCATTCCAATACCGAGGACAAGGACTCAAAAGCTTCAACGTCATCTAAAGTGGAACATGTTAACCACAATGGACATGATGATGATTATGTTAGTACATCCTGTGAATAAGTGTACTGATATAGTTAATGCACCATGTCCAAAACCAATCAATGCTGATTTCCCTGAATCCTCTGCTGATGTGTTCACAATAATGATTCATTCTCAATGGGTGAACAGGCTCAAGATATCAGTGTGTCCGAAAATCTTAAAAGCTGTTCTACAAGACCTAATGAGAATGAAACTGATACAGGATAATCTTCGGTGAAACATGATCCTAAGTGGATCAGGTGTCACACCAATGATCAAATAATTGGTGACATCAACAAAGGGGTACAAACAAGATGGGACAGCTTAGGAAACTTTTGTATGTTTTCTAGCTTTATGTCCCTGATGGAGCCAAAGAAAGTAGAAGATGCACTTAAAGATGCCAATTGGATCACTGTCATGCAAGAAGAGCTCAATCAGTTTGAAAGAAACAAAGTATGGAAGCTGGTCCTTGTTCCTAAAGGTAAAACAATAATTGGCACCAAGTGGGTCTTTAGAAATAAAATGGATGAGAAAGGTCATGTCATTAGGAATAAGGCAAGATTGATTGCTCAAGGCTATTGACAAGAAGAAGACATTGACTATGATGAAACATTTGCTCTTGTGGCCAGGTTGGAAGCAATTCGTTTGTTTCTGGCCTACGCTGCCCACAAGAGCATGAAGGTATTTCAAATGGATGTCAAGAGTGCATTTTTGAATGGTAAGCTGCAAGAAGAAGTATATGTCAAGCAGCCTCCAGGTTTTGAAACTGAACAACATCCAGGCTTTGTCTATAAGTTGGACAAAACACTCTATGGTCTGAAACAAGCCCCTAGAGCATGGTATGACACTCTTACTGATTTCCTTATGAGCAATGGTTATTCCAGAGGTAAAGTGGATACCACACTGTTCATAAAGAAGGTCAAAACTGACATTATGCTTGTTCAAATTTATGTGGATGACATAATATTTGGTTCCACTAACGAATAGTTATGCAAGAATTTTTCACTGCTCATGAAATATAAGTAGGAAATGAGCATGATGCGTGAACTTACTTTCTTTTTAGGATTACAAGTTAAACAAACCTCAAATGGAATTTTCATAAATCAAAGAATGTATACATTAGATCTTCTTAAAAAGTTCAAATTTGATCAATTTTCCCCCATCAAAACTCCAATGGCAACCAATCTAAAGTTGGATGCTGATGCCTGTGGCAAAGCTGTTTCAGTAACAGCTTACAGAGGCATGATTGGGAGCTTGCTATATTGACTTGCTAGAAGACCATATATCATGTTTGCATATGTTTGTGTGCTAGGTTTCAAGCTGATCCAAAAGAATCACATCTAGCTACTGTCAAAAGAATCTTCAGATACCTAAAGGGTACACCAGGTTTGGGTCTTCGGTATCCCAAAGACTCCAGCCTTGAACTAATTGGTTATTCAAATTCTGATTTTGCAGGTTGCAGGCTAGACAGGAAAAGCACAACAGGTGGATGTCAACTCCTTGGTGGTAAGTTGATCAGTTGGTGCAGCAAGAAGCAGAATTTTGTTTCTACTTCTACTGTTGAAGCTGAGTATATTGTTGCTGGAAGCTGCTGTGGGCAGATTCTATGGATGCAGCATCAGCTAAAGGATTATGTCCTTTTATATAGGAAAACTCATATTCTGTGTGACAATACAAGTGTCATAGCTATCTCCAACAATCCAGTTTTCCACTCTAGAACAAAGCATATTGAGGTCATACATCACTTCATAAGGGATCACATCCAAAAAGGTAATGTGAAGGTAAGTTTTATTTCCACATAAGAACAGCTTGCAGACATTTTCACCAAACCTCTTAATGAAAACAGGTTTAACTACCTTGTAAGCAAGCTAGGTATGCTAAATAAAAGTGACTAAGTCTCATTGATGTTCTAAGATCACTTGTTCAATTCTGTCAAAATTTTACAGAACAGCTTGGACAGGACAGGTTTTACTTGTCCTCTACTTAGCCAGTTCTTGAACATTTGGATAGCTTGGACGTGTAACAGGCTTGACAAAATCAGTTTTAATCTCAAACCTGTTCTGTTGTACAAACTGCCAACCTGCTCACATTCTTAATCTGTCATACAAGGAAATGTCTTGTGACATGTTCAGGTTGCATAAACAGCTTAAGAGTGATCAGTATGTGATGAAACCTGTTCATCACAGGTTTGGACAGCAGCTTAGAACATCAGGTTTTATTTAACATTACTTCACATTTAAGTTACTTAAGTTACGTATTTATTTAACTTAATTACCTGCGGATATGTTTGTTACGTGTGTTAGTAGTTTAAAAGGTCAAGTTGGTCTAACAACCGTTCTGACATGGTAAACCATTCCGTATTCTGTTAGAAACATTTCAAATCAACCTCCCGGACCTTTCTCTCTCCTACTCACTCACATTCAAATCCTATAATAACACAAACCACTATTTCATCTTCTTCTTCTTCTTTCTACTGCTTCCATAACTCTCTGATGAACCTATAGTGGAGTTCCTTCAAGCCCATCCTCTGCATTATGCTATGACAGCCTCTCCTAGTGTCATGTACCAGGAGATGGTCTATGAGTTTTGGTACACCTGCTCGTATGATCCATCTACCAAAACCATCAGGGGAACTATGCTCAATGGCACTCAAACTATTGAGATCACTACTACTCTTCTCAGGGAAGTACTTCATCTTCCATTGGCTGAAAAATATGACAAACCTCAGCCTGAGGACGAACAGATGGGCAATCTGCTACGCTTTTGCAGTATAGCAGAACCAAAAGTGGGTGCTACCTTGTTCAGACGGGATCTATCTCCAACCTACAGTTTTCTCTTCGCATCAGTGGTAATGAACCTAAGCTGCAAGGTAGGCTCGTTTGATTAACTAAGCAGAGATGAGATTCCTATTGTCCTACAGTTTCTGGATGGGACTACTCTAAACATGGGAAGGTGGTTTTTTCTGAACTTAAGGAACCTGGTGCAACAAGAACAGCGTCTAGCTGCTGTAAGATATCCAAGGTTTTGAGTCTCATCTTCAAGCATGTATGTGGTGAGCATCTTTACACATCTCAACCTTACTTGACAACTGCAGTGTTTCCTGTAGTAGGAAACAGGGTTTTCTATACCCCAGTTCTTGTTGATGAACCTCCTCTAGCAACAACAATGAGGAGGTTGTGTGGTTTAATGGAAGGACCTTCTACTCAGAAGGTGGATCCAGCCGCTGCTCCCAACACTAGTACAAAATATGTCATTCGTCACGCTAAATAACCATGGCCATGGCCTAAAATCGTGGCTATATGGTAACACTTTCTATATAGTTGTGGTCTATATTTTTTAGTAACCATGACCATAAAATATTTTTAGTCACAATCTCTTTTAACACCATGACAGTTGGATACATTTATGTCACATCCTTGCTTTAATCACGCTTGCTTATCCCAGGAATAATAACAATAGCCATAAACAAAATAAAAAGTCTAAAGCTTGCATAAATCTAAATAAATATTACAATATGTCATGCATACACGTGCTACAAGGTTAAAGTACTAAATTGCTATTACATCGCAATATAATTAAAAGCAGCTACCCCAAAACCCAAGGCACCATATAGCTATACCACAAGCTGAAAGTGAGCTAAGTCCTCTGGGTTGATCAGATAATAGATCTAAGCAGAAGGTCCAGCTTGTTCTTTACCTTTTCCTGTAAAAATTGTAAGTAGCAACTGTAAGCTAAAGCTTAGTGAGTAAACAGATATTCATGAATGCATGTAAAATATGAGGCGAAAGTGCCTATAAAGGCTTTTATGCTTGCTTGCTTGTTTGCTTAATACCCAGAAAGAATGCTGCACAATTGAGACATTTCACGCAGAAAGGAGATGCCACCACTAGGGGTTTACCGCTGACAGATGATCAATCTGTGATGCGGGGCTAGCTACCCGCATAATGCTCAAGGGATAGTGGTGAACATCAGAATTGCTTGCTTGCTCAAAATAATGTATATGAGATGCATAAAGAAACGCTAAAACAAAGCTTACTGTATAGTATGCAGAACAATAAACAGATAGCAGATAAATATGCATATTAATAGATCAAATGTAAGATCCGGCTAAGCTGGGCATCACCTGTACCACAGTGTTCGCCTTCACTCACAAAAGTCTATTAAATTCCAAATAAATCATATAGAAGCAATTTATGTCTCAATTTCATATAAAACATGTAAACAAGAATAACTGTTACTCACAGTACTGAAAATGCCTTGAAATGCTCTGAAATACTTGCTCGGGCTTATTTACGCTTTAAATTGCTTTATAACGCTTGCACTTGCTTATCTAGGCTTTATTATGGCTTTGCATTATTTCTGAAGGCCGACTCTTTAAATAAGCTTTAACTCGTATCCGAACTATTATGCTTTAATTAATAACGAGCGTACAGTGAAGTGTCTGTAATTTAATATTACAGAGTAAATAACTAGTTAATATAATTTGCTTAAAATTCAAGGCTTTAGACCATAATTCTTTGCTAAATATTTTGGTAACTTCTAAATACAATTAAGTTTGGTCATTGACCACCTAATTGTATTTAAAGATGTCATTTCATTTAAACATAAACTATTTAACTTAAGCAATATATATATATATATATATATATATATATATATATATATATATATATATATATATATATATATATATATATATATATATATATATATATATATATATATATATATATATATATATATATATATTCTGCACACACTTCACTTACAATTATACATCAACCGAGAACCATAAGAGAAATAGAAATGGTTTCGGTAGCCTTTGCCTTGGTAATTTATATAGTTTCGGTACTATTTCGAAAATACCGAAACCTTGGTCCAAGGTTTCGGTAACCACCGAATTGTTCTTGTAGGTTTCTGTGGTCTCATGTGGTTTCGGTAGCTTCATTGTTTCGGTATAGGTTTTACATAGTTTCAGTTTTGGCTATGAGGTTTCGGTACCCACCCAGTCTCAGTTGTTTCCTTTTTGTTCTTACCGAAACCTTGCATGGTTTCGGTATATTGCATGGTTTCGGTATAAAATTGGGGTTTCGGTACTTGACTGAAAACACACAAACAATCTCGCATCTATCACATTGTATCTTAATTAGTTTCAGCAGCATCTTTAGAAAGTTAAAGAAGGTTTAATTCTCTATAAGATGAACCATGAACTCGTGTATACATCGACTCATGGCCGAAGGCCAAATGCTTTCTCTTGGTTTCTGTATTACCGAAACCCATGAGGGTTTCGGTATCCTCCTCATGCCAACAAATATACACGACTCACAGAGCATACATTCACTTAAAACACATAAATATGACATGCATGCTTCTAAATTTCAACTTTCAACACTAATATATGCTTATTTTGATGAATTAAAAATCTGATTTTTGCTCATAAGAAAACCCAGAAGCCGTGGGCTTCATCTTGGTCAAAAGTAAACATTTTGAATATAAATTACCTTAATAATCTTGTAGATTGTTGCTTGATCTTTATTGATGGTTTGAACTCTTAGCTTTCTTTGCAAGATTTGTGAAGAATCGAGATGAAGAAGATGATAATGTCGTCACTTTTGAAAGGAAGAATGCAGAGAGTTTATTTGATGAGTGATGTAAGGAAATGACCATCATTTGGGCATTTATATTTCTTTTTAATTTCTCAAGTTTGTTAAATGTACAATTTAACCCCTAACTTGCTTTTATTTCATTTCTTTAAACTTGCTCAACTAAATGATTTGTAACATAAATTTAACTTAGTTAAATAATTTTCATTACTTAATTGCATTATTTAGCAATTAATTTCATTTAAATTCTCACATTACATCATAAAACGCAAATTGCAACATAAACGCAAAATTAAAAAGTAAGGTGTTATAGTATGATCCCACCACGCTTGCACTTCGTCCTCGAAGTACCTAGGGCTCAAACAAATGCGGATATCGAACTCTCATGTCTTGCTCAGATTCCCAGGTCTGAGAAGTTCCGTGAGAAGTCCTCCATTGCACCAGCACCATTGCTACTTCTCGATTTCTTAACTTCTTCATCTTTGTCTCTAGAATAACCTCGGGCTCGTCACATTGCAGCTTCTCATTAATCTTATAAGTCAGATGATCCGCACACTTTTCGCTTTCGCTTTCATTGCACTTCCTTAGCTGCGAGACGTGAAACACGGGGTGAAAGTTGGATAGCTCATTCGGCAAATCCAAAAGATATGATTGAGTTCCAACACATTCGATGATCTTGAAAGGACCAACGAATTATGGTGCTAACTTGCCACGCTTGCCGAATCTGAACACACCTTTCATCGGCGAAACTTTCAATACGACATAACCGTCCTTCTGGAATTCTAAAGGCTTATGGCGTCGGTCGTGATACGATTTCTGTTGAGATTGAGCGGTTTCCAAGCGTTGGCGAATAATTCTGATCTTTTCATTAGTCTGTTGAAGTAGCTCGGGACCGGCGATTGGTGCTTCACCGGCTTCATGCCAACACGTAGGAGTTCGGCACTTGCGTCCGTATAAGGCTTCGAAAGGTGCGGCTTTGATGGATGAGTGGTAACTATTGTTATAAGAAAATTCTGCTAACGGCAAGTGGTCGTCCCAATTACCGCTAAACTCAAGAACACATGCCCGCAGCATGTCTTCGAGTGTAAGGATCGTGCGCTCACTCTGGCCATCAGGCTGCGGATGATACGCTGTACTCATTCTGATCTTGGTGCCTAAACCATCTTGCAATGCACTCCAGAACCTCGAAGTGAACCGGCTGTCGCGGTCGGAAACAATTGACAGAGGCACACCGTGTCGAGTAACAATCTCGTCTATATAAATCTTAGCCAGCTTCTCTAGTGAGTAATTCTCGCGAATCGGAACGAAGTGCGCAACTTTGGTTAAACGATCCACGATCACCCATATTGCATCGTGCTGTCTCCGCGTAGTCGTAAGCTTCGTCACAAAGTCCATCGTTATGTGATCGAACTTCCACTCGGGAATCGGTAGGGGCTGTAGACTGCCATAAGGCTGCTGATGCTCCGCTTTGACCAATCGGCAAGTAACACAATTATCGACATATTGGCCTACGTCTCTTTTCATACCGGGCCACCAATATTCGGTTTTTAGATCGTTGTACATCTTGGTGCTGCCAGGATGTACCGAGAAGTTAGAACAGTGGGCTTCCGAAAGAATTTTCTGTCGAACATCACCAAATTTGGGAACCCAGACACGATTTTTGAAAAGCTTTAAGCCACGAGGGCTATCGGTTAAGAACTGAAGTTGCCCTTTCATGTCCTCAGAGTTGAGGTTTTCTTCTTTTAAAGCTTCGGCTTGAGCAACAAGGATTTCATCGATCAAAGTTGATGAAAACAAAGTATGGGTCAAGGTATAAAGACATTTAGCAGAGTAGGATTTACGACTCAATGCGTCGGCCACCACATTCTCTTTGCCAGGGTGATACAGAATATCACAGTCATAGTCTTTGATGAGTTCCATGGAGCGTCGCTGGCGCATGTTGAGCTCCTTCTGACTGAAAATGTACTTAAGACTCTTGTGATCTGTATATAACTGACATTTGGTGTCGTAGAGGTAATGACGCCACGTTTTTAATGCGAAAGTCACAGCAGCAAGTTCAAGGTCATGAGTCGGATGACTCTTTTCATGATCCTTAAGTTGGCGAGAAGCATATGCTATGACTCTGCCTCTTTGCATCAAAACACACCCAAGCCCTTGATATGAAGCATCGCTGAAGACCACAAAGTCTTCATTGCCTACGGGTAAGGCCAGAATAGGTGCTTCGGTGAGTTTCTGTTTTAAAGTTTGGAATGCGTTCTTTTGAGCTTCTTCCCAATTAAAGGAAACATTCTTCTTCGCGGACTTTGAGCTGATGATACCCAGATCTAAGATCGATCTTTGAGAAGTAACTGGCTCCCTAAAGTTGGTCAAAAAGATCGTCTATTCTGGGCAACGGATATTTGTTCTTTATTGTTACCTTGTTCAACTCCCTATAATCAATGCACATCCGGAGAGTCCCATCTTTCTTCTTAACGAAAAGAACAGGAGCTCCCAAGGGAGATGAACTTGGTCGTATGAATCCCTTGTCAAGCAATTCTTGCAATTGCTTCATCATTTCTTGCATCTCAGCAGGTGCAAGTCTATACGGGGCTCGAGCAATTGGTGTCGCGCCTGGCACTAAATCGATTCTGAACTCCACCTGACGGTCTGGTGGAAGTCCAGAGATGTCCTCAGGAAAGACATCGGGAAACTCTGAGGCTATCGGTACCTCGGCTAAAGTTTTCTTTTCAGATTTAGCATCTATTGCATATGCTAAGTAAGACACGCAACCCTTAGCTATATGCTTCCTAGCTTTCACTACCGAGATCAAGCATAAATCACCTTTCATTCTGTCACCATAGATGCAGATAGTGCGGCCATCTGGAGTAGTGAGCTTGATTAACTTCTTTTTACAGATAATGTTGGCGTCATGGTGAACTAGCCAATCCATACCCACGATAACGTCGAACTCGTGAAAATCCATTGGAATAAGATCAAGTTGAAAGGTGCAGTTGTCGAGCAGAATGATGCAATCACGGTAAATTTTATCGGTAGACACACTTACATTACAAGCCGTTTCGATATCAAATATAACAGGTAGAGTGGTCGGTGCAATTCCAAGTTTAGATGCAAATGAATTTGATATGAAAGAACGGTTGGCTCCTGAATCAAAAATAACTCTAGCAGGAATAGAGTTAACAAGAAACATACCAGATACCACATCTGGTATTTCCTTCGCTTGCTCGGCCGTTATTTGGAATGCGCGATTCTGATTTCTTGCTGGTTCATTACGGCGGCTAGAACCTCCACGTGATGTGCTATGTCGGGCCGGTTGGTTTTGTCTTTGTTGTTGTTGTTGATGTTGTTGTTGCTGCTGGGGTCGGTAATGTTGTTGTTGCAGACGTGGATGATGCTCGGCACTTGGGTAAATTATGCTGAACGGATGCGTACATGCATGCTCATTATGTCCAGGGCGTAAACAGTTGTTGCAAACTTTAACTTTGTTAGGACATTCTTCACTGCTATGTCCTATGTTGTTGCACACGTAACATCTCACATCATTGGGGTTACAACGCCCAATGTGTGACTTCTGGCAGCGGCGACACTGCCTCGGCTCAGAATGTACCGCATAAGATCGAGTTTGTTGTGCCGGAGGCGAGCTGAACTGTCGGTACTGAGACTGCTGTGGCTGAGAATATCTGGATGAAGATCCAGAATAGCTTCCGGTGCGCGATTTCTTGGGCGGTGATGGACAAGTAGGGTTCATAGATGAAGCAGGAACTCCTCCAGCTCGAATAAAGTCTTGCTCGAGAATTCGAGCAGCTTCAACACAATCAGCATAATTGGTATATCCCCGGTGCTTCAAGAACTTCTGATATTCGGGATGTAGACCCATCAGAAAACGGTCGATCTTTCGCTCTTCAGTAGCGACTTGGTAGTCAGACAATAAACTTAGTCGGGTGAATTCAATCTCATACTCAGTCACCGATTTGGTTCCCTGAGTAAGAGACATCAGCTTCTCCTCCAAACGCTTCTTTTCATCAGCTGGGCAGTACTGACGAAAGAAGATAACTTTGAATTCATCCCAAGATAGGGACTTAATCCAGTTGGCTCCGTGCATGTTCTCCTGAAACCTCCACCACATGACAGCGCCTCCCTCGAACAATGTAGTAGCAAAGCTGACCTTGGATTCTTCAGCACAGTCACTAATGAGAAAAATCTGCTCGATGCCAGTGATCCACTCAAGTGCTTCGATCGAATTTGCAGCACCCTTGAAGGGTTGAGCTCCACAAGCTTTGAAATAACGAAAGTTGCAGCCCTTAGGAGGGACTACAGGGGCTTCCTCCTCGTCGGTGTCGTCGTTGTGGCGTCCAGTGTCATCATGTTGTTGTTTCCTACGCTCTTCTCTGCGCTTAGTTTCGGCTTCATCACGAGCACGAAACTGTTCTTGCAAGAACTTAGCTTGACGCTCGTTGTTCTCGTTAAGCATAGTTTGCATAATTTGCATGATCTGTTCAGGAGTGAGTCCACCTCCAGCTCCTTCACCAGATCCAGACATGTTCTGAAATTATATAAATAATACTTGCATAAGAATAGGCATAACTCCTATTCTACCCCATTTCCCAATTCCTAAAGCAAAGTCAAAGCCTATCTCAGGTCAAGTTAAAGCCTAGATATTCGAAGCTAATATCTTTGCTTAAAAGTTTGAGTCCAAGTGTTATTGCTAACACTTGAATCCCTCAAACTAATGCTCTGATACCATCCTGTCACATCCTTGCTTTAAAACACGCTTGCTTATCCCAGGAATAACAATAAATGCATAAAGCTAAATAAAACATTACAATAAGTCTTGCACTACACATGCTTCAAGGTTACAGTACTAAGTTGCTAAAAACATCATAATTAAAATTAAAAGCAGCTACCCAAAACCCAAGGCATCATAAAGCTATACCACAAGCTGAAAGTGAGCTAAGTCCTCTGGGTTGATCAGAAAATAGACCTAAGCAGAAGGTCCAGCTTGTTCTTTACCTTTTCCTGTAAAAATTGTAAGTAGCAACTGTAAGCTAAAGCTTAGTGAGTAAACAGATATTCATGAATGCATGTAAAATATGAGGCGAAAGTGCCTATAAAGGCTGTTATGCTTGCTTGCTTGCTTGCTTGTTTGCTTAATACCCAGAAAGAATGCTGCACAATTGAGACATTTCACGCAGAAAGGAGATGCCACCACTAGGGGTTTACCGCTGACAGATGATCAATCTGTGATACGGGGCTAGCTAACCGTATAATGCTCAAGGGATAGTGGTGAACATCAGAATTGCTTGCTCGCTAAATATAATGCTTATGAGATGCACAAAGAAACGCTAACACAAGGTTTGCTGTATAGTATGCAGAACAATAAACAGATAGCAGATAAATATGCATATTAATAGATCAAATGTAAGATCCGGCTAAGCTGGGCATCACCTGTACCACAGTGTTCGCCTTCACTCACAAAAGTCTATTGAATTCCAAATAAATCATATAGAAGCAATTTATGTCTCAATTTCATATAAAACATGTAAACAAGAATAACTGTTACTCACAGTACTGAAAATGCTTGCACCGGCTTTTCTATGCTTTTAAATTGCTCTGAAATGATTGCACTTGCTTATCTAGGCTTTATTATGGCTTTGCATTATTTCTGAAGGCCGACTCTTTAAATAAGCTTTAACTCGTATCCGAACTATTATGCTTTAATTAATAACGAGCGTACAGTGAAGTGTCTGTAATTTAATATTACAGAGTACATAACTAGTTAATATAACTTGCTTAAAATT
>JAANYP010007785.1:0-10013 GCA_020465985.1 Centrapalus pauciflorus | reverse complement strand
AACCGATATTATTTCTCTTCGGGCTTTCAACCGGATCCACCAAGTACCCCACTGTGGGTTAAACAACACCACAAGGGACCTGTTATATCAATTACAACAATTCCTCATATCATTAACCGTTTAAATCCATAAAATCAAGTTTCATAAATTTGGCGATATTTTCCCCCGTTTCGGGTACATGTCTAAATTCGAACTATAACTAAAGTTGAAACCCATTTCAAGTCTATATCTTGTCCTTTGCATATTTTATATCATTTTATGTGTTGTATATGAGTTTCATTCATAATACTCGAGTTTAGGGAGTAGCATTCTCAATTTTAAGGCATTAAACTCGAATTTAATGGTTAGATTCTACTACATTCGAATCTAATGACTAGATTCGAATTCCATATGTAGATTCGAACACCCCATAGCACAAATTCAACTTCCATTCGAGTTTAGGTGATAGATTCGAACCTCATGCATTAGTTTCGAACCCCATTCGATTCTGGGCATAGATTCGAACCCTCCATTCGAATCTAGGGGTAGATTCGAACCCCCCCCCCCTTCGAATCTAATGTTACACTCGAAAACACACTCGAATCTAGTACCAAACTCGAGTTTGTTCTTGCATTTCGACTCTGTTCTTGACATATTCGAGTCTGTTCATCATTTCAGCTTAAATCCTTCATTTCTGAGTCAAAAATCATGCATATATCATGTATGATACCTGGATTCGATTCTATTATGCATATACTATCATAATCTTGCAGTATTTCAAGCAAAACAAGCTCCAATTTACATAAAATGACAGATTCGAATTCTAATTTACTTCAAAACCGAAACTATAAACTTAAAAGGATCGATTCTTACCTTAATTCGTATGAAATCAGAAATCCGTTTGTAGATTGTTGTTGTACTCCTCGATACCTTTCCGTTGACGTATAATCTCAAAAATCTGACGGTCGGTTTGTGAGATAACTTAGAGAGATGTAGAGAGAACTTCTAGAGAGATAAAGTAGTGAGATAGTGTAAAATAGAAAAATGAAGCCTATTGCCCTTTATATACAACTTTCGTCATTTTTGCACATTTCACCACTCGAACTAACCGGTTCCATAAAATACTGATTTAATCTTAGAATTATCATAAATAACTTTTTAATTCCTTAATATTCCATAACAATGATTCTGAGTTCAATTTTCTCAAAAATAGCAACAAACTTCTAAATAACCCAAATACATAATAATTGCTTAATTTTAACTTAAACATATATTTTCCACTTAATTAACCAAAATACATTAAAATAAATCCGAGGATGTTACACCATACATTCTGAATCTTGAATTGTAGAAGCTCTTCCTGCATTGCCTCAATCCAAGATGAATCTTTCAAAGCTTCTGATGCCTTTTTAGGTTCTAGCTGAGACATGAAACAGGCATGTTCAAATGCAGCTAGACTAAATTCAGAAACTGTTGGTTCAGCAGCAGTAGTCTCCTTTTGAACCATTTTCCTTGTTTGCACAGTTGTGCGTGGATCACCCATTATTTGATTGAGGGGATGATACTTGTGAACCCTGACTGTAGGCTCTCTATCTGTCTGGAATGAGGTTCCAAGATTTGTATCATCTCCATCAGGACCAGTTGATGGTTCAGCTTCTGGAACAGCTTGACTAGAATCTGGGACTATTTCCCTTTGTGTTGGAGCTGTTTTCTCAGAACTTGGGATTTGCACTTCATTGTCTGGATTTGAATCATGTTGAGCATTCAGAACCCTTGGAGGGTCACAAGACAGATGTGGTATAACTGTCTACTCATCCCATTTATTTGAATCTGCAGCAGTTTGAAACTTTGTGCCAACAGCTTGATCATTTGTGCTACCAGCATGAGAATTTGCGTTGACAGCTTCAATCCTGTTTTCATCAGATTCTGTAGTATACTCAACAAAGCTCAGAGAATTTGTTAGTGAATCTAAATCAAACAACCAATCAGGACCAGTGCCTTTGACATTTGCAGTATTTTCATTAAATTCCACATTGGCACTTTTTCAATGGTTTTAGACACACTGTTATATACTCTATAGGCATTGCTTTGATTTGAGTATCCTACAAAGAAACCTTCTTCAGCCTTACTTTCGAACTTCCCTGAGTGAGTCTTAGTGTGAAGAATGGTACATGGACAGCCAAAAGACTTGAAAAAGGCTATTAAGGGTAGTCTATTATGGAATAACTCATATGGAGTTTTCCCTTGTGATTGAACAACCTGAACCCTATTTAGAACATAACAGGCTGTATTAACTGCTTCTGCCCAAAACGTCATTGGCAGTTTTGAATCATCTAGCATTGTTCTAGCAGCCTCATTTAATGTTCTGTTTTTTCTTTCAGCTACACCATTTTGCTGTGGTGTTCTTGGTGCACTATATTGCCTAGCAATACCTTTGGACTCACAAAAACTGTTTAGGATATGGTTTTTATACTCAGTTCCATTGTCTGATCTTATCACCTTAACTTTTGAGTTGGATTGGTTTCCTATCCTAAGAATAAATGACTTAACCAGCTCAGCAGTTTCATATTTAGACCTAAGAAAGTAAACCCAAGTAAATCTGGTGAAATCATCAACAATGACTAAACAGTAAGCCCTTTTATTCAAACTCAAAACAGATGTTGGATCAAATAGATCTATATGAATCAGATGAAGAGCAGTTGAGATTGAATTTACTTCTTTGGCCTTATGAGAAGTTTTGTGTTGCTTGCCTTTAAGACATGCTACACAATGATCATCACATATGAACTCCTTTTGTGGTAAGCCTCTTACCAAGTTCTTTTTGACTAAAACATTCATGGATTTGAAGTTCATGTGACACATCCTTCTGTGCCAAAGACCAGACTCATTGGATGATGCTTTGGATATCAAACAGCTTAAAGTACTTGATTTGGATAGAAGTTCTGTGTCCAAACAGTATACATTGTCCTTTCTTGGTGTTCTTAGTAAAACAAGATTTTCAGAAATTGTAAAATCTTTTGAAAGGACAATGCACTCAGAATCTGTAAACAGAACAATATTTTGTTTGTCACAGATTTGAGACACAGTCAATAAGTTATACTTAAGTTGTTCAACATACAAAATATCATTGAAAATCATGTTGCCTGCAATAACAGTACCTTTACCCGTAACCTTACCTCCTTTGGAGTTCCCTCCAAATGCAACAAACCCTCCTTCAAAGGCTTTGAAATTTGACAAGCACTCAGAATTTCCTGTCATGTGCCTAGAGCATCCACTGTCCAAATGCCATCTTGTTTTATGTGGTGACCTGTGGTTGCCCTGCACACATAAAAAGCTTAGTTAGTAGTGGAGTAAACCCAAACCAAGTTGGTTTTGGGTTGTCCTTGTGCATTAACATAACTAAACACTGTCTTTGATTTCTTATACTTAGTGAGATCCACTGATGGATTTTGTGGAGAGTACTTAGTTATCACATGAGGTATCCAGGTGTTTTGTCCACCCTTTTCAATAACAGTCTCAGATGATCCATTACTAGTCCCAATTTTGAGCCTAGCAGTCTGAGCTGAGTCTATAGTGCTAACAGCTTGAGAATTTGCACTAGCAGTCTCAACTTTAGACTTGGCAGTTTCAACATTTGCATCAACAGGTTCACCTGAGTTTTTACCTTTAACACACCATATCTGTTTAAAATGTAGTCTTGGTTTAGCTAAAACCTGTTTTTGGTGTGTGGACTGTTTCTTATTTAATTTTGAGAATGTGTGATCAACTGTTTTCTTTGGAACTGATGCAGTAGGAGGTTTGGCCTTTGAAATTTTTGAATTTTTAGAGTTTGTCTTTTTATGAATCACAGTCTGTTTTGCAACAGATGGTTTATAAAAGCAATCCCTGGCCAAGTGATTTTTCCTGCCACAATGGAAGCATTTTTTGACTATTTGGATTGGAGAACAAGTTTTATTGGACAATATTTGGTTCTTGTTCCTTTGATTTCCCCTTACCTGCTGTTGTTTGGGAAACTTTTGGACACCATGCTTTTGGCATGTGCAGATTGGAACATTTTTACCCTTTTTATTATTCTTTGATGAAGATGAAGTGTTAAAGTTAGAAGATACATAAACCTTTGGAGCAGCATTGCATACACTCATCTTCTCCTTTCCTTTCTTATTGGGGATTTGGATTTCTATAGGTGCACTCATTGTTTTGTGTTCTTTCTCAACTTTTTTGCACTCACAGTCTCTATTTTGAATCAGATCTTCTTTAGATTCAAGACTGTTTTCAAGGATAGGATCTACAGTGGTCATACACTCATCTAATGGTTCATTAACAAGCCTATCAGCAACTTCACTCATTGGATGAATGTATTTGTTGTTGTATGGAGGTGGAGTGGCTCTGTATCCTATACCTTCTTTGGGATTTAGCTGAGATTTTACCCTATCTTTAAATTGGACTTCCATTAGGTGTTCCAGCTTTTGATTTGCTAATTTGAAGTTTCCTAGATCTATATTGACAGATTCTAGTTTCTTATTAGCCTCTAACACCTTTTGTTCAGTCTCTTCTAATTTTTTATTTAGGGATTCTATTTTCTTATTCAGCTCCTTTTTCTCCCACTCATGATATGTTCTATCATGTCATATTTGAATTTCATTATCCTTGTAGTCATTGATCTGTTTTTCAAGACCTTCTATGGCCTGCATGTATTCATATCTCCTTTCTTCCATCTTAGCTAGAGTTTTACACATGCTCTCATTATGATCTTTGTACTTTTTAACCATATTTTTGCATGTTTGAGAGCAGAGTTTAGAATTTACCTAAGATGGTAGTTCAGTGGAGGTGACATTTGATGTTTCTGCCATTAAAGCTTGATTTTGAAATTCTTCCTCTGTCTGATCACTCCAGTCAAACACATTGTCTTCTTGAGAGACAAGTGCTTGTGATGATAAAGCCTGATTAGTCTGTTGAGGTCTTGGTGGCTGTTGACCTTGAGATCTGCATTCTCTGGCAAAGTGGCCAAGCTTGTGACATTTAAAACACTCAACTTTTGACTTATCAAAAGCTGGTTTGCCTTCTGCTCTGGCTTGAAAGTTGGTTCTGCCAGTTCTTTTCAGAAACCTTTTGGCCCTCATGGTCAGCATTGCGTGTTGCCATTTCAGATCCATCTCTTCTAGGTCATCTGGATGAATCTGTTCTAGATCTTCAGCATTTAGAGCAAACAGTCCATCATTGGCAACAAAAGCTTCATAGTGAGCTTCAGTGGAGTTACCATCAGCACCTGAAAAGGAATCACTGCAATTAGATTTTTCAGATGACAGTAGAGCAGTGTTGTGATTATAAGAAAAAGATTTCTTTTAAGTGTCAATCTCAGTTTCAAACAATCTCAGACTGTTGTACAGATCATCCAGCTCTATTTCATCAAGAGTGTCTTTTGTTCTCCATTGAGCAGCATAAACTGTCCACTCTTCACCAAGAGATCTAAGGAATTTTCTGTTGACTTCATCTTGATCCAGGCTGACTTTTGCACTCTCCAATTCACTTATCAGTTTGTTGAACCTGTCAAAGATTTGAGTAAGGTTTTCATTCTTGCCACCAGAAAAGTTCTCATACTGCTGTTTCAAAATATCCTTTTGATTTCTCTTGGTACTGGCATTCCCAGCAAATCTTTTCTCTAAAGCAATCCAAAGAGAATGAGCAGTATAAAACTTTTTAAACTGATGTTGATAAGCATTAGGAATGGCTATTTGTAGAAGTGTAAGAGCTTTCACTTCATTCATTCTAGCCTTTCTTTCAAGTTCAGTTTTTGGAGGAGTTTTGATGGGTTTTCCCTCAGCATCAAGTTCAGGATCAACTGCAGGAGGAAATTCAACAGCTTCCCATATGGCATAATCAATGAATTGAATATGCTGTTGAATCCTGAGTTTCCACATCTCAAACTCAGTGGGCTTGAGCATAGGCACTTTGAGTCCTTGCCCAGATCCACTACTGCTATTATCAAATTCCATTGCAGAAAATAAGAAAAAATGTTAAAAGAATGCTTTTGACTTTGAAAACAAAGAACAACCTGTGTCTCTGATACCACTTGTCAGGATCTAAATGTTACTACCTAAGATTAACTGATTTGAATTTATCAGAGTATAAACCACTAATCTTGTACTGAATCAAAGTCGAATTAAGAAGTTTGCGGAATAACACTTAATTGTTTTAAGAAAAGCTTTCAGAATCAATAACAAATAAATATAATGGAATAAACAAAATTGCTTGTATTGCTGAACTCAATGATTACAATCACCTCTAATCTGTTTGATTCGACGAAGAACCCAAATTGTTCTTAGGGTTTTACAACCTTAGAGGCTTATGAAAACTTAAACAAAAAGCAATTACAAACTTGAACGTGCAGAAACATAATACAATAGAAAAACCTATTCTATGTATTTATAGTGCTTTCTGATTTGTTTCCTTGAAGGACTCTGACTTCTCTGATAGTAGATATGCTGGAATCTTCGTGTAAATATCTCTTCCTGAATATCAGCACTTTCTGTTTATGAAACTGTTGAGCTGTTTGAATCACTCAGTAGCTTGAACATAGCAGCTTGAATGAGTTTACTCCGGCAGCTTGAACTTTTATACTAGCAGCTCGAACTTCTTCAACTAACAGCATGAACTTTGTACTTACACAGAAAAGCTACTAACAGTTTAAGAAATCTAACTAACAGCTTGAACTACTTAGAATATTTCCCAACATAGCTGTTGGGACTGTTAGCCTAGAATCTTGGACTGTTGGAGTAGGAGTTGGAGATGCTTGGACTGAACTAGGGATCTCCTGATTCTCCCCCTTTTTGGATGCATTGGTTTGGTCAGGAAGACCTACAACCTTTGCCATTAGGGTTCGAATCATCTTCTCAAGTTGAATGATTTTATTTCCACAGAGGGTGAACCCTTTATGAAAGTAATCCATTCTTTGATTCTGAACTATTACTGTCTGTTGAAGTGCTCTGACTTGTGCCCCCTGTGTAGCAATAATGGACTTATAATATTCCAATACTGCCACAACAGGTTTCAGCTGAGGATCCGTTAAAATCATGAGTTGCAGACTAGCCTCAAGATCAGCAAAAGAGTGTGGTGCTTGTGATCTATCACTGGCAGGAACTCCAGAAGTAGAAACCTCTGGGCCCCTCTGTTCTTGGTTCTGGGGACTTCCAGAAGGTGCTTGCACACCCTCTGTTGCCATGGGTGTGGTCTTAATGATTTTGACACTGTACAGTGCCTCTTATGCAGAAACAGCAGTAGTGTCAGCCACAGAACCCATATGGACATCCTCTGTTGCGATGTCCAACTCCAAATTGAGGATGGGAGTGTCCTCAGTGGGTGCCCTTTGGATATTCTGTGCAGGAGTGTCCTCCTGCACAGGGACATATGGCTCTTGTATTTGGGCTGAGGAGGAAGGAGCTCCTGAAACCCTTTTTCTATTGTATAGTAGGAGGGGGGATGTGGGTTTGATAGAAGGATCAGATGGATTATTTGTATCATGAGGAGTGGGTTGGGGTCCTGGGGGTGAAGCAGTGATGTTAGGCTAAGCCTGCTCAGGACCCTCTCCTCTGTTTAGTGGATTGATACCGAACATTGCAGAAGGCAATGTGACATCTACACTCAAAAAATTGGCACTTGATTTGAAAAGACGTTTTATAGTTGGTAAAGAGTGCCTATGGGAAACATGAATACTTTTATGTACGTTGAAATTACTGCAAGTTCTTGCAATAATTTCAGCCAAAAATCTAGGATACATCAAAAATTTCCCATGCTTTAGGGCATGATGCCTTAACATACCCTGAAAAATCATATTGGAAAAATTGAACTGTTGGCCTGTAGATAATCACACTAAGGCAGTGGCTATGTTTGAAGAAAATTCAGACCAACCAGTTCTTTTAGGGCTTATACATTGCTGGATAATATTTACAAGATATTTCCACTTAGGGGAAAAATGAGTTTTAAAGAAAGTATAAGAATCAGTAGGGCCCCTATACCCTATAGCAAAAAGGCCTTCATGTAAGGCAGTAAGAGAAAGATCGGTTATACCTGTGGCATCTTGAAGATGCAAGTTTTGGCGTATGAGGTCCTCAGTGATGGTGACAGTGGTTCCATCAATCTTGGATGTCAAAGAAGTGACTCCATTAAAGGTTTGGACAGAGGCATGTTTCCAAAATTGCTCTATATGAGATATGTATGGTGAGAGCATGATGAATGTGGGAACTTTGAAGGAAGTCCATCATGTCGTGGAATGGTTGAAGGTCAGTGTGTTTTCGAGAATAGGGGAGACAGTTATGTTCTTTGACAAACTCCATTGATGATCAATCGGTGATTTTAGGGTTTCAGAGAAGTGTGTGTGAATCGCTCAGAGAGAAAAGAAAGGTCGTGGAAGATATTTTGCAACTGGTAGTTACAATTTAACGAAACTGAGACCTTTAAAGGTATCGAAAATATCTAATCCCGCGCACACACTTATGGAAGTTACCAAATTACCCTTCACACTTTGACAGATCAAGTGAAACAACTAGCAGTCCGAGAAAATGAACTAGCAGCTTGAGAAAAGACTCAAGCTGTTAGTTGAAAAGTAAGCATATTCGAATGAAACAGTGTCTCCCCCTTAAACAAGCATATGAAATAGATATATTTTTCATAAAATAAGAAAGAATGATGAAAAACAAATTAATCCATATTAACCATGCCAACATTTGATACTAGGAAGGTGAATCTTCCAACATCAAATAGTTTCATAAATAGATCAACTAACTGATCATCATTATGAATTTTGGTAACTTGGATTAATTTCTTCTCATTAATGTCCCTTACAAAATGAAATCTGACGTATATATGCTTGGTTTTGGGAAATTTCACTGGATTTTGTACAATGGTTATTGCACTTGAGTTGTCAATGTAAATAGGAGTGGATAGGAAATTCATACCATAGTCTCTCAGTTGATTCTGAATCGACATCACTTGGGAACAGCAGCTTGCAGCTGCTACATATTCTGCTTCAGTAGATGAGGTGGAAATAGTTGTTTGCTTTTTACACTACCAAGAGACCAATCTTGCTCCTAGATATTGACATCCACCAGTTGTGGACTTTCTATCAATGTTGCATCCTCCATAATCACTGTCACAATAGGCTGTTAGTTCAAAAGGAGAATCTTTAGGATACCAGAGGCCCAAATGTGGTTGGCCTTTGAGATATCTAAAGATTCTCTTAACAGCAAACAGGTGTGAGTCCTTTGGAGCACATTGAAACCTGGCACAAACACAAACAACAAACATTATATCAGTTCTAGAAGATGTGAGATACATAAGTGAACCTGTCAAGGATATGTATAGGTGAATGTCCACATCTACGCCATCTTTGTCTGCATCAAGCTGCTTGTGAGTGTCCATTGCAGTACTAGCAACTTTGGTATCTTTGTAACCAAATTTTTCCAGTATGTCTGTAACATACTTTGATTGACTTATAAAAAGCCCTGTAGGCTTCTGCTTGACCTGCAATCCTAGAAAGAAGGTGAGTTCCCCTATTGAACTCATTTGAAACTTTTTGTGCATCAATGCCTCAAACTCTTTGCACAGACTGTCATTGGTTGACCCAAAGATAATATCATCAACATAGATTTGAACAAGCAGAATCTCAGATTTGATGGACTTTGTGAACAATGTTTTGTCCAGAGTACCTCTTATGAATCCATTCTGCAGAAGGTATGATGACAGAGTGTCATATCATGCTCTAGGAGCTTGGTGGAGTCCATAGAGGGCTTTGTCTAATTTGTAGACTCTGTCTGGATACTTGTAGTCCTCAAATCCAGGAGGTTGACACACATAGACGTCTTCTTCAATTGTGCCATACAGGAAAGCAGACTTCACATCCATCTGATACACTTTAAACCCTTTGAAGCTTGCATAGGGGAACAGTCTGATGGCTTCTGTGACGTCCTTGTTAATTAATGATATAATTGTAGCAATCACCAGGATCGACTAACAACCCAATGAGTAATCATGATAATTGA
>JAANYP010007784.1:352500-495900 GCA_020465985.1 Centrapalus pauciflorus | reverse complement strand
AAAGAACACAACTGCCTCCCATACACCCTGAAACACACTGACCTTCAACCGTTCCATGAGATGATGGACTTCCTCAGGCACTCCCATATCCACTATGCTCTCAATATTAACAATTCTGGAATCGTGCCTATGTTCAAACCATCAATGGAGTGCCTACCCTGTCTTCCACAATCGATGGTACTACCATCAATATCTACCATCAATATCACTGAGGAGTCCATCAGAAGTCATCTGCATCTTCAAGATGCCACAGGTATAAAAGATCTATCTCTTACTGCTTTACACTTTGGTCTTCAAAATATTGGATATAGGGGTCCTGCTGATTCTTTTACTTTCTTGAAAGCACATTTTTCTCCTAAATGGAAATACCTTGTGCATATTATTCAGCAATGTTTAAGCCCCAAAAGAACTGGTTGGTCAGAATTTTCTTCAAATATTGCCACTGCCTTAGTGTGATTTTCTACTGGCCAACAGTTCAATTTTTCAAATATGATCTTTCAAGGAATGTTAAGGCATCATTCCCTGAAGAATGGGAAATTTTTGATGTATCCTCGATTTTTGGCAAAAATAATTGCACACACCTGCACTACTTCTAATTTACATAAGAGGATACATGTTTCCCATAGGCACTCACTATCTTCAATCAAAAGGCTGATAAAGCCAAGTGCCAATTTTGTCAGTATAGATGCTCCATTGCCCTCTGCAATGATGAACATCATCACAAGAAACAGAGGAGAGGGGCCTGAGCAGACACAGCCTAACATTACTGCTTCAACCCCAGGTCCCCAACCCACTCCTCATGATACACATATTCCCTCTGATCCTTTTGTACAGCCCAAACGCCCACTAAGATACTTATATAAAAGGAAAAGGGGACCAGGAGCTCCTTCCTCCTCCTCCCTTAGACAAGAGCCATATATCCCTGTGCAGGAGGATACTTCTGCACAGAATATCCAAAGGAACCAATTGAGGACACTCCCAACCTCACTCAGGAGGTGAACATCTCTTCTGAGACTGTTCATATGGGTTTTGTGGCTGGCACTACTGATGTCTCTGCACAAGAGGCACAGGACAGGGCCAACATCTCTAAGACCACACCCATGGCAACAGCATGTGTGCAAACACGAGCTGGAAGTCCCCAGTACCAAGAAAAGAGGGGCCCAGAGGTTTCTACTTCTGGTGTTAATGTCAGTGATAGACCACAAACACCCCTGGTGTTATCTGATCTTGAGACTAGCCTGCAACTGATGCTCTTAACGGATCCAAAGCTGAAACCTGTTGTAACAATGTTGGAATACCAAATGTCCATCATTGCTGCACAGGGGGCACAAATCTATGAACTCAAACAGGCAGAAGCTGCTCACAATCAGAAACTGGCTTATCTACACAAAGGATTTACTCTTTGTGGAAGTAAGCTCATCAAACTAGAGCAGTTGATTCAAACCCATGTGGCAAAGGTTGTAGGTCCTTCTGACCAAACCAATGCTTCCAAAAAGGGGGAGAATCAGGAAGTTCCTGAACCAGTCCAAGCAGCTCCAACACCAACAGTCCACGCAGCATCAACAGCTCCATCTTCTAGGCTAGCAGTCCCAACAGCTTCTCAAGCTGTTAGCCTAGAAACTCAAGCTGCTTCTACAAGAGCAACTGGAGTTGTTATAAGAGAAGGCAGTCAAGCTCCATCTAGTTCAGTCCAAGCTACATCTTCTGCTACAAAAGATAAGGGCAAGGGTATTCTGATTGAGTCTCCAAAGCACAAATTTTCTACTAGAGAAGCCCAGATTGCCTTTGATGCTGAGATTGCCAGAAAGTTAGCAGAAGAACAAGATCAGGCCTTAGACCAGCAAACCCATGCCCCAATGCAAGATGATGAAACCTTAGGAGATTACCTAAGAGGGTTTGTGGTCAAGCAAGGTGAAAGGAAGAGGAAGATGCCAACTGGGCATACCAAGGCTGAGAATAGAAGATTCTTAATAAATTTTGCCGTTGCAGCAGATATTCCAAAGAAGATTGCTCAGTCCATGACTACTGAAAGGCTGCAGGAAATACATGACAAAGAAATGGAGAAAAGAAAGAAAACAAGAGTCTCTTCAGAAGTTCAGCCATTACCAAAAGTTCAACCGTCCCAATCAGTCCAACCATCAACGAAACCAGTCCACCCTGAAGCTGCCAATGCACCTGCTCCCACTGATCAACCCACTGTTTCTATTCCATCAACTGTTAAGAAGGTGATCTTTCAGCACCATTTGCAAAAGGCTATGGAGATAGAAAAGTTGATTGATCAATATGATTTCACAAAGCCAGAAATCAACTACTGGTTTGCTAGGTCTCTGGATGAAAGAAATTTAAGGGTCAAGTTTGTGATACGGAGAGAGTCTGGACCAGAAGAGGAGTTTGATACATTCTGGCAGATGGTTCATAAGCTGACCAGGGATGAACTGATAAAGATGTACCACATAGGATCTGTTTCACAAGTGAGATCTGATCTTCCACAAGTAAAACAACTTATCAGAGATCTAAGTTCAGTTGCTGATCCTGAATTTGCAAGAAAAGAAGTAGAAGATGCTGAGAAGAAAGGGAAACAGATCAAGGAAGTTCATATTTTTGTAAAATCCAGAACTTACAGAATCACATTCAAAGATGGGTTTGGTATTTTCTTCAATCTCGAGTTTTATAATTTTTCAAAAGATATGCTGCTCCAAATAAAATCAGTTAGGATATCTTGTGATAAAGAAGAGATGAAGAGAGAATTTTTGAAGGCTGTAGATCAGAAGCTTGCACAGTTGTAAGTTTTTGAAAGCCTTGGTTTGTAAATAACAGCTTACTTTTTCATTTCCTTATTTGTATAGAACTTAAAGTCTTGTATAAAGAATTTAAGTTAGGGGGAGATTGTTGGGAAATAGTTTAAGTATATTCAAGCTGTTAGTTTAGACTTCTCAGACTGTTAGTAGATTTTTCATGTAAGTACAAAGTTCATGCTGCTAGTTGAAGAAACTCGAGCTGCCAGTGTAAAATTTCAAGCTGCCAGAGCAAAACAACTCAAGCTGCTCAGTTCATGCTGTCAAGTCATTCAAGCTGCTCAACAGTTTCATAAACAGAATGTGCTGATTTTCAGGAAAGATATCTACACGAAGATTCAAGCATATCTACTATCAGAGAAGTCATAGTCCTTCAAGGAAACACGTCCATAAAGAAATATAAATAGACAGAATATTGTATAGAAGTTACATATAGAAGGAGAGAAGTTTTCTGCATATTTTGAGTCTGTAATTGCTTTATTGTTAAGTTTTCTTAAGCCTCTAAGGTTGTAAAACCCTAAGAACAGTCTGTGTTCTTCGTCTAATCAAAACAGATTAGAGGTGATTGTAATCATTGAATTCAGCAATACAAACAGTCTTGATTACTTCTTATGTTTTAAGCTTAATTGTTTCTGAAAGTTTTTGTTAAAATAATTAAGTGTTATTCCGCAAACTTCTTAATTAAACTTTGATTCAAAGCAAGATTATTGATTTATACTCTGATAAATTCAAATCAGTTAATCTTGGTTATTCATAATTTTCATAATTTTCAGATCCTGACATAACTATGTTTAAAAATGACTTTGAATGAGAATTTGTATTAAATGTAAAACTCTAATATTTAAATATTAGATTAAATTAGTATTTAATAAGATATAATATAGAATTATATTTTTATTTAATTAAAACAAATTAATAAATAAATTATATAGAAAAAACACAAAATCATAAAAACAAAAAAAAAAAAAAGGATGACTATGTTATGAATGAAAAGTGATTTATCATCTTGATAAATGTTATTATTTTTATATATTTTCTTGTATAGAAAAAAATAGAAAGGAAATAGTTTCACTATACTTTATTTTATGAGAATCTATAAAAATAGAAAGAAATCAAAACATAAAAAAATAAGAAAAAAATTTCAAAGAAATAGTTAATATTAAGTAAATTTAAAACTGGATTAAATAAAATAACAACAGCTAAAAATGACTGTGAATTGAAGTTTATATTAATGTAAAACCATATATTTAAATATTAAATTAGTATTAAATAAGTTATAATATAGAATTATATTTTGTTTAATTAAAACAAATTGATAAATAAATTATATCGGAAAAACATAAAATCATAAAAACGAAAAACAAAAAAAAAATAATCAAAAAGTAATAGGATGAATAGGTTATGAATTGTAATCTACATCTTGGTAAATGTATATATACGAGGAAATTTGCGCGCGCTTCGCTTCGGGGTTTAATATCATACAAAAATATTAAAATATATAAAATTCATATTAACATACATATTTGATATTTGAAGCAAAATGTTATGTTGTTTCTATTAAATATATTACAATTTTTGAAATTATGCGTTATTGACTTTGAATGCAACATTCAATTTCAAAATTGTTCATACCACCACCATCAAAACCCTTTTGAATATAACTTCTCTTCCGACGTTGAATCTTCACGTAACACTAGATCCATAAGAGAAAAAAACTGATTCTAACCTATCTCCCGCTTTTCACCGCCAATTCCATACTTTCCTCCAAAATGAGTCCAAAATTGGATTTTCTTGTTTTACAATGTTTTTTATTGATTATGTGTGTAAAAATCAAAACCATCTTATTGTTTGATCTAGTTTCAAACCACATAATAAATCATAATGGAAAAAAGAAATTAACACACAATGCATGCATTATTTCTATTATTGTTTATATATTATTAAATATATAATAAATATATTGTTAACTTAAATATTTGATTAATAATATACAATAATGCAATGATAAAATCAAATTATATTATTTAATCTTCCAAAATTTATTTCTTAAAAAAGCTATATACATGGAGAAATGAGACATATTTTCTTCAAATATATTTAAGAAATAAAATGTTTAGTAGAAAATTAGTTTAATTTATATTAAAGTAATATTTTAAAATTAAAATAGATTAGATTAACTCAACATGTAAAAAAACCAATTGAGCAATATGCTTTAATCATTGTAACTGCTTTCTGATAAAGTTTCTCAAGTCTCTAAGGTTGTAAAACCTTAAGAACAATTAGTGTTCTTCGTCTAATCAAACATATTAGAGGTGATTGTAATCAGTGATTTTGGCAATATAAAGGATTTGATTTTGATTATATTTATCTGTTATTTATTCTGAAAGTTTTTCTTAAAACAATTAAGTGTTATTCCGCAAACTTCTTAATTGGACTTTGATTCAAAAACAAGGTTATTGGTTTTCAATCTGATTTATTAAAACAAGTTAATTTTAGGTTATTTTGATCTTGACAAGTGGTATCAGAGCCACAGGTTTTATTTGTTATTCTTTGTTTTCAAAGTCAGAAACTTTCTTTGTTTTTAAAATTCATTTTTTCTGCAATGGAGTTTGAAAATAGCAATAGTGAATCTGGGCAAGGACTCAAAGTACCTATGCTCAAACCTACTGAGTTCGAGATGTGGAAACTCAGGATTCAACAACACATTCAATTTATTGACTATGCCCTATGGGAAGCTGTTGAAAATCCTCCTGCAGTTGATCCTGAACTAGATGCTGAGGGCAAACCTAAAAGAACACCTCCAAAAACTGAGATTGAAAGAAAGGCTAGAATGAATGAAGTGAAAGCTCTTACTCTTTTACAAATAGCCATACCTAATGCTTATCAACATCAGTTTAAAAAATTTTATACTGCTCATTCTCTTTGGATTGCTTTAGAGAAAAGGTTTGCTAGCAATGCTAGCACCAAAAGGAACCAAAAGGATCTCCTAAAACAGCAGTATGAAAACTTTCTGGTGGCAAGAATGAAAACCTTACTCAAATTTTTGATAGGTTTAATAAGCTGATAGGTGATATGGAGAGTGCTAAGGTCAGTCTGAATCAAGATGAAGTAAACAGAAAATTTCTCAGATCTCTTGGTTAAGAATGGACAGTCTATGCTGCCTAATGGAGAACCAAAGACACTCTAGATGAAATAGAGTTGGATGACCTTTACAACAGCCTGAGAGTGTTTGAATCTGAAATTCAAAATAAAAAGAAATCATTTTCTTACAATCACAACACTTCTCTGCTATCATCAGCATTAACTGATAAATCAAACTGTTGTGATTCTTTTTCAGGTGCTGATGGTAACTCTTCAAGAGTTCATTATGAAGCATTTGTTGCAAGTGATGGACTTTTTGCTCTTAATGCTGAAGATCTGGAACAAATCCATCCAGATGATTTAGAGGAGATGGACTTAAAATGGCAGCATGCTATGTTGACTATGAGGGCCAAAAGATTTCTGAAAAGGACTGCAGACCAAACTTTCAAGCCAGACCAGAAGGCAAGCCAGTATTTGATAAATCAAAAGTTGAGTGCTTTAAGTGCCACAAACTTGGCCACTTTGCTAGAGAGTGCAGATCACAAGGTCAGCAGCCACCAAGACCCCAGCAAACCAATCAAACATCATCCTCACAAACTCTTGTCACTCAAGAAGACAATGTGTTTGACTGGAGTGACCAGACAGAAGAGGAGTTTCAAAATCAAGCTCTTATGGTAGAAACATCCATTGTCACTTCCACTGAACTACCATCTGAGGTAAATGCTAAACTCTGCTCTCAAACATGCAAAAACATGGTTAAAAAGTACAGAGATCATAATGAGAGCATGTGCAAAACTCTAGCTAAGATGGAAGAGAGGAGATATGAGTATATGCAGGCTATAGAAGATCTTAAAAACAGATCAATGACTATAAGGATAATGAGATTCAGATGGGACATGATAGAACATATCATGAGTGGGAGAAAAAGGAACTGAATGAGAAAATAGAGACCCTAAATAATAAACTAGATGAGACTGAACAAAAGGTGTTAGAAGCTAACAAGAAAATAGAATCTGTTAATATAGATTTAGGTAGCTTAAAACTGGCAAATCAAAAGCTAGAACACCTAATGGAGGTCCAATTTAAAGATAAGGTAAAATCTCAACTCAATCCCAAGGAAGGTATAGGATATAAAGCTACTCCACCCCCATACAACAACAAATACATTCATCCTATGAGTGAAGTTGCTCATAGGCTTGTGAATGAACCATTAGATGAGACAATGAAAACTGTAGATCCTATCCTTGAAGACAAGCCTGAATCTAAAGAAGAATTGATTCCAAATAAAGGTTGTGAGTATAAAGAAGCTTAGAGTAACTCCAAAACAATGAGTGAACCTATAGGACCTCCTACTTCTAGTTTCATCAAAACCCACAGAGTGAAAGGAAAAGAGAAGACGAGTGTATGCAATAATGCTCCACATGTTTCTGTACCTTCTAACTGTAACATTGCATCTTCTTCAAAAACTAATAAAAAGGGTAAGACTGTTCCAATATGCACATGCCAAAAGCATGGTGTCCAAAAGTTTCCCACACAACAGCAGGTGAGGGGAAATCAAAGGAACAAGAACCAGTTATGGTCTCATAAAACTGGTTCTCCAATCAAAACAGTCAAAAGATGTTTCCATTGTGGCTAGAAAAAACATTTGACCAGGCATTGTTTATATAAACCATCTGTTACAAAACAGACTGTGGTTCAAAAATAGGCGATTGTTCAAAACTCAAAAATTTCAAAGGCCAAAACACCTGTCACACCAGTTCCAAAGAAGAGAGTTGATCACATGTACTTAAAAGTCAACAAAAGACAGCCTACACACCAAAAACAGGTTTTAGCAAAATCCAAAGTAAACATAAAAAAGGTATGGTGTGTTAAAGGCAAAAACACAGATCAAACTGATAATGCCAGTGTTGAGACTGTTAAGTCAAAAGTTGGAACTGGTAGTGCAAATTCTGAAGCTGTTAGCACTCAGAATCCATTTCAAACTGCTAAGTCTAAAACTGGAACTAGTAGTGGATCTTCTGACACTGTTAATGAAAAGGTTGGAAAGAATACATGGATACCTCATGTCATAACTAAATACTCTTCACAGAATCCACCAGTGGATCTCACTAAGTTTAAAAAGACACAAACATTGTTTAGTTATGTCAATGCACAAGGACAACCCAAAACCAATTTGGTTTGGGTTTACTCCACTACTAACTAAGCTTTTTCTGTGCAGGGCAACCACAGGACCCAACATAAGACAAGATGGCATATGGACAGTGGATGCTCTAGGCACATGACAGGCAACTCTGAATGCTTGTCAAATTTCAAAAGCTTTGAAGGAGGGTTTGTTGCATTTGGTGGAAATTCCAAGGGAGGTAAGGTAACAGGTAAGGGTACTGTCAAAGCAGGCAATATGATCTTCAATGATGTTTTGTATGTTGAACAGCTGAAGTACAATTTACTAAGTGTGTCTCAAATTTGTGATAAACAAAATATTGTTTTATTCACAGACTCTGAGTGCATTGTCCTTTCAAAAGATTTTAAAATACCTGAAAATCTTGTTTTACTCAGAACACCAAGAAATGACAATGTCTACTGTTTGGACACAGATCTTTTATCCAAATCAAATACTTTAAGCTGTTTGATATCAAAAGCATCATCAAATGAGTCTGCTCTTTGGCACAGAAGGATGTGTCACATGAACTTCAATTCTATGAATGTTTTAGTTAAAAAGAACTTGGTAAGAGGTTTACCACAAAAGGAGTTCATATGTGATGATCATTGTGTAGCATGTCTCAAAGGCAAGCAACACAAAACTTCTCATAGGGCCAAAGAAGTAAATTCAATCTCATCTGCTCTTCATCTTATTCATATGGATCTTTTTGGTCCAACATCAGTATTGAGTTTGAATAAACGAGCTTACTGTTTAGTCATTGTTGATGATTTCACCAGGTTCACATGAGTTTACTTTCTTAGGACTAAGGATGAAACTGCTGATCTAGTTAAGTCTTTCATTCTTAAGATTGAAAATCAATCAAATTTAAAAGTTAAGGTGATCAGGTCAGACAATGGAACTGAGTTTAAAAATCATATCCTAAACAGTTTCTGTGAATCTAAAGGCATTGCAAGGCAATATAGTGCACCTAGAACACCACAACAAAATGGTGTAGCTGAAAGGAAGAATAGAACTTTAATAGAAGCTGCTAGAACCATGCTAGCTTATTCCAAACTGCCAATGACCTTCTGGGCAGAGGCAGTAAACACATCCTGCTATGTTCTAAATAGGGTTCAAGTTGTTCAGTCTCAAGGGAAAACTCCTTATGAGTTATTCCATCACAGGATTCCCTTAGTAGCATTCTTAAAGCCTTTTGGTTGTTCATGCACTATTCTCCATTGAAAATAGTGCCAATGTTGAGTTTAATGAAGCCTATAGGGTGTATAACAGCGTGTCTAAAACCATTGAAAAAAGTGCCAATGTTGAGTTTAATGAAAATACTACAAATATCAAAGGCACTGGTCCTGATTGGTTGTTTGATTTAGATTCACTAACAAATTCTCTGAGCTTTGTTGAGTATTCTGCAGGAACTGCTGGAAACAGTGTTGAAACTGTCATCCCAAATTCACAGGCTGGTACCATAAATATTCAAGCTGTTGGCACAAAGTTTCCAACAACTGGAGATTCTGCTACATGGGATGAGTACACTGTACTGCCACTTCTCTCTTGTGACCCACCAGGGGTTCTGATTGATCAACAAGACATAAATACAGAGTGTGAACTGTCAATCCCAAGCGCTGAAGTAACAGCTCCATCCAATAGGGAAACAATCCCATCTTCTGATCAAACTGTTACTGAAGCAGAGTCCTCAAGTGGTGCTGAAGGAGATGATACAAATCTGGGAAGCTCATTTCAGACAGAAAGAGAACCCACACTCAGGGTTCACAAGTATCATCCTCTCAACCAGATAATGGGAGACCCACACACTCCTGTGTAGACAAGGACAATGATTCACAAGGAGTCCACTGATGCTGAATCAGGAGTCCCTGAATTCAGTCTAGCTGCCTTTTGAACATGCATGCTTCATGTCACAATTGGAGCCAAAGAAGGCATCTGAGGCTCTGAAAGATCCATCTTGGATTGAGGCAATGCAAGAAGAACTTCTGCCATTCAAGATTTAGAATGTATGGACTCTAGTTGACTTGCCTAAAGGTAAGAGGGCAATTAGTACAAGATGGGTGTTCAGAAATAAGAAGGATGAGAGAGGTATAGTGATCAAGAACAAGGCAAGGTTGGTAGCTCAAGGATATGCTCAAGAAGAAGGAATAGATTATGATGATGTCTTTGCCCCAGTAGCAAAGATAGAAGCCATCATACTATTTCTAGCTTATGCCAGCTTCAAAGGGTTCAAAGTGTACCAAATGGATGTAAAATCTGCATTCTTGTATGGTAAAATCGAAGAAGAAGTTTATGTGTGTCAACCCCCTGGATTTGAGGAATATAAGTATCCAGATAGAGTCTACATGTTAGACAAAGCCCTCTATGGACTCCACCAAGCCCCAAGAGCATGGTATGACACTTTGTCGTCATATCTTCTACAAAATGGATTCAAGAGAGGCACTCTGGACAAGACATTATTCACAAAGTCCATCAAATCAGAGATTCTTCTTGTTCAGATCTATGTTGATGATATCATCTTTGGATCAACAAATGACATTCTCTGCAAAGAGTTTGAAACCTTGATGCATAAGAAGTTTCATTTGAGTTCAATGGGGGAACTAACTTTCTTTCTAGGATTGCAGGTCAAGCAGAAACCCACTGGACTTTTTATAAGTCAATCTAAGTATGTGAATGACATCCTGGAAAAGTTTGGATACAAGGACACCAAAGGTGCCAACACACCAATGGACACTCATAAGCAGCTTGATGCAGATAAAGAAGGAGTGGATGTGGATATTCATTTATACAGATCCTTGATAGGTTCCCTAATGTATCTCACATCTTCTAGACCTGATATAATGTTTGATGTTTGTGTTTGTGCCAGGTTTCAATGTGCTCCAAAAGATTCACATCTGTTTGCTGTTAAGAGAATCTTTAGATACCTCAAGGGCCAACCAAAATTGGGTCTATGGTATCCTAAGGACTCTCCTCTTGAACTAACAGCTTACTCTGACAGTGACTATGGAGGTTGCAACATAGACAGAAAATCCACAACTGGTGGATGTCAATATCTAGGAGCAAGACTGGTCTCTTGGCAGTGCATAAAGCATACCACTGTTTCCACCTCATGTACTGAAGCAGAATATGTTGCAGCTGCCAGCTGCTATTCCCAAGTGATGTGGATTCAGAACCAACTGAGAGACTATGGTATGCACTTCTTATCTACTCCCATTTATATTGACAATTCAAGTGCAATAAGTATTGTACAAAATCCAGTGAAATTTCCCAAAACCAAGCACATAGACATTAAATTTCATTTTATAAGGGACTGTAATGAGAAGAAATTAATCCAAGTTACCAAAATTCATACAGATGATCAGTTAGCTGATCTATTTACAAAACCATTTGATGTAGGAAGATTCACCTTTCTAGTATCAAATATTGGTATGGTTAATATTGATTAATTTGTTTTTCATTATTCTCTCTTATTTTATGAGGAACATACTTATTAAATGTGCTTAGTTAAGGGGGAGACACTGTTTCATTAGAAAATGCTTAATTTTTCACCTAACAGCTTGAGACTATTCTCAAGCTGCTAGTTCATTTTCTAGGACTGTTAGTTGTTTCACTTGATCTGTTAAGTGTGCAGGGTAATTTCGTAATTCATCAGAAGATTGTGCGCGGGACTAGATATTTTTTGAAAAGCCAAAACCTTTAATGTCCCAGTTTCGTTCGATTGTAACTACCAGTTGCAAAAATATCTTCCACAATCTTTTCATCTTCTCTCTCTGAGCGATTCTCACACAGTCGTTTCAAACCCTAAATTACCGTCTTGATCTCGAATGTAGTTTGTCAAAGAACACAACTGTCTTCCCTACTTTCTCAAACACATTGAACTCCAACTATTCCATGACATGATGATTTTCTTCGTGGTTCCCATATCCATTATGCTCTAACTATTAATCCCACCATATACATCGCCCATATAGAGAAGTTTTAGAAATCAGCCACTGTCCATACCATTAATGGATTCACTTATTTTACATCCATTATTGATGGTAACCCCATTACCATCACTGAGGAGACAATAGACCAACATTTGCATCTTCAAGATGCCACAGGTATAACTGATCTCTCTCTTAGTGCTTTTCATGAAGGTCTTTTTGCTATTGGGTATAGGGGCCCTACTGATTCTTTTACCTTCTACAAAACACATTTTGGTCCTAAATGGAAATATCTTGTGCATATTATTCAGCAGTGTATCAGCCCTAAAAGAACTGGTTGGTCTGAATTTTCTTCAAATATTGCCACTGCCTTAGTGTGTTTATCAACAGGCCAACAATTCAATTTTTTCAAATATGATTTTTCAAGGGATGTTAAGTCACCATGTGTAACATCCCAAATTTTAATTAATTATAATTTACAATTTATTTTGGGCTTAATGGTTGTATTAATGAAATATTATGTCAATTTAAGTTAACTTTGATCATATTATCAGTAAAATAAGAAAATACAAAGTTGAGGGGTGTATTGAGCAAATAGGCTAAAGTGGCAAATAAAAGAAAGGGAACTCTTTCATTTTCAAACATTCACTCTCTCTCTACTCTCTCTCTCTAGCCGACTCTCTCTCTCTCTATCTCTCGGCTCCAACTCAAGAACACAAGGAATTATCAAATTAAAGGTGTAAAAGTTGGATTCAAGTGGCATTTAGGAACTATAACTGCTACAACAAACGATTTGAGGTAACAATTACTCATATTTACGAATTCTTGAAGTTTTTATTCGGCTTTTAGTGAAAACCGAATCATAAGATTCTAGTTTAGATTGTTAATGCATGTTGTATGTTGTCATGGAAATGTTAAAATCGAGCATTGATGATGTTATATACAAAATTTCAGATTCAGATTCATATTCTAAGTACGATTTTAAGATAAGTGTGTGTTTTTAGTGTGTGTGTCCATCGAGACTTATAGAAAAATGGACATATATGGGTTGATTTGGTATGTTAGTATTATGATATAATTTAAATGAGTACATTTAAGTTCATATTTACAACTTTAGTTACTGAAACATGCAAAAATGGTCAAAAATGAAAATCTGGAAATATGCTAAGTACGAACTCGGACCGATGATCCATCCGAATTCGGACCATGCCTGTTTCGGATCCACCAATTTCAGACCATATACAATCCGGATTCTTCCTAATTCGGACCCCATACCCATTTCAGATCCTACCCTATTTCGGATCCTACCCCATTTCGGACCTACACTATTTCGGACCAACACCCAATTCGGACCATCCGAATTCGGATGTGGTCCGAATTCAACTGGAATTTCATTTAAATTACAAAAATTAAGAGTTAAGCAATTACTGACATTAATTCACTATTACACTTACTTTACAGATCATTGTGGTGTTATCAAAACACACATCGATTCAGAGACAAATCACACTATACTAATCACTGTGAGTAACAGATTGTCATTCTAACATTTATTGTTTTTGCATTCATGTTTATATATTCAATGGCATGTTCACATTGTTCATATACATCATTTGGCACTCATGAATAAATTGTTGTTATGATGTATACTCGTACTTGACATGTAACACACATGTAGCCAGCATTCATTTGAAAGTGCATCTATTTACATCATGCTTGCACTGCATGATCATTACTTCACAATCTGATGCGACCTGGACTGGGGCTGATAGCAGGCCACTGACGGGGACTGATCATCCCACTCGTTATCCCATCAGGTTCGGCACATCCCCGATCAGCATTTGAACTGCCAACCCACGCTTGCACTGCATGGTTTACACATACACTGAGGCTTACACTGCCTGTTTTCACATACATGGGGCTTACACTGCCCATGGTTAAGTATTGCTTGTAAAGAAATATTTGTTGTTTGCATAATCTGTTATCTCACTAAGCTTTAGCTTACAGTTGACTCACAAATGTTTTCAGACAAAGGCAAAAGTGTAGCTGGACCTTCTACTTAAGCATATCAATTCATTATCCCGGAGACATAGAAGCTATTGGTACACTGATATTGTAGCTCTGGGCTGGGAATTACTACTTCTAAAACAATTATGATGTTGTAATAGTTAGACTTAATCACTGTAGACATGTACTTTCATTGCTTTAGTGTGGATTTGCTTAATTCTGATTTAAGTATTCAATTTCAATTATTATAATATTCATTGGGTTATTTGTTGATCATGGTGATTACTTTTTATAATATCAAAACAAGAGGGCGTCACAGGTTTTGGTATCAGAGCATTAGTTTGAGGTTTCAAGTGTCCGCGAACACTTGGACTCAAACTTAGGTTATGATATTAGAATGGACTCCTAGGAAATGATCCAAACTAAGATAGGATTGACATGTACACGGGGACAAATAAAGGGTAACTGTAAACACTTAGGACTTACACCTAAATGTTCTAAATATAAGTTGTTATATTTCAGAACATGTCAGGAGACGATATGACTCCTCAACAGATGTTCCAGATGATGCAAGCTCTTATGGAACAAAACAATGAACTACAATCCAAAACAATGGCTGAGCAGGCTCAGTCATTTGCTGATCAGTTAAGGGCCAGAGATGAGGCCGAAGCAAAGCGAAAGGCCGATATACGAAAGAACAAGGAGCAACAACAGGACGACCAAGAGGAAAGACAAGACACTGGGTCTTCTAACAGATCAAGGGGTTGTAGGTTTAAGGACTTCAAAAGTAACGAGGCGGTTACTTTTGATGGAACTGGAGATGCTGTCACAGCATTGGAATGGATTACCACCACGGAAAGAACTTTCAGAATCAGCAACTGCGCTGATAAGGACATGGTCTGCTTTGCAACCGCTATGTTTGCAAGGGACGCAGTAATGTGGTGGGATGCAATGACACATGTGTTGACGATGGAGGTAGTGTTGCACATGTCCTGGAGTGAATTCAAGGAAGTATTCTCTCAGCAATACTGTCCTACTGATGAGAAGCGCCGACTAGAGGCGAAATTTCTGAACCTGACTCAAGGAACGAAAACGGTTACACAATATGCCGTTGAGTTCACCCGACTAAGTTTGTTTGCACCGCATCAAGTTGATACGGAGGAAAGAAAGATAGCCCTGTTTGAGGCCGGACTAGACTATGAGATTCGCCGAACCATGAGTGGGGTTCGGTATACAACTTTTGCTGGTTTGTTAGAGGCTGCTCGAAATGTAGAGCAAATTGTTCTATTGTCTGGATATGTTATCGGGTCAGCCGCCACAACACCGACTCAACCGTCGCCGCCAAAAAGGCTGCGGGAGTCTGGATTATCCCGATTCTCTCCTCAATCCCATCTACAATCTTCGTCACCAAAGAAGGGAAGGGCCTTTTCGGCCAGTTCAGAAATGAGAGACTGCAGGCGATGCAGGAAAGCGCACTCTGGGGAGTGCAAGACTCAAGACATGTACTGTTTCTGCTGTGGGCAGAAAGGCCATCACTGGGAGCATTGTCCACGAAAAGATGATGCCTGCTACAACTGCCACAGACTTGGCCATTTTGCAAGAGACTGCCCGAAACCCCCTCGAGATCAGAGTGTTTAACAATCGGCAACAAGATCTTCTGCAGCTTCCACTGCTCGCAGGGATCAATATCAAAGGGCTCCAACAAGGGCATTCCAAATCACAGCTGAAGAAGCAAAGGATGACCCGGAGGTGGTCACTGGTACGTTCTATGTTAATTCCATTCCTGCACGCATTCTGTTTGATTCCAGAGCCAATCGTTCGTTTGTTTCCATTACATTTGCTCATCAATTCAATATGCCTACTTCAAAACTGCAATTTGTACTTGACATTGAGACTGCTAGTAACATGTTAGTTAAAGCAGACAAAGTATATAGGAATTGCACATTGCTTGTAGAGGATGTAGTGTTCAACATAGACTTAATTCCCATGGAGTTCGGGGAATTTGATGTTATAGTAGGTATGGACTGGTTGGTTCACAATGAGGCCCAGATTGTATGTAAGAAAAGAATGATCAAGATCACCACTCCCGAGGGCCGAGACATTTGCATATATGGTGATAGACACAAAGGCGACTTGTGCCTTATTTCAATTGCAAAAGCCCGAAAGCACGTTGCCAAGGGTTGTCCTGCATACTTAGCCTACGCTGTCGATGCAAAGGCTGAAATTCAATCTCCTTCCACCGTTCCCGTAGTTTCCGAATTTCCAGATGTCTTTCCAGAAGATATCTCGGGATTGCCACCTGATCGTCAAGTGGAATTCCGCATGACCTCATTCCCGGAGCTGCTCCAATAGCAAAGGCTCTTTATCGTTTAGCCCCTGCTGAAATGCAGGAAATGATGAAACAATTATAGGAGTTGCTCGATAAGGGTTTCATACGCCCAAGTTCTTCTCCATGGGGTGCTCCTCTGTTGTTTGTTAAAAAGAAAGATGGCACATTACGTATGTGCATCGACTACAGAGAACTCAACAAAGTCACAATAAAAAACAAGTACCCATTGCCCCAGATTGATGATCTCTTCGACCAGTTACAAGGCGCAAGCTACTTCTCGAAGATTGATCTTCGATCGGGTTATCATCAGCTCAAAGTACATCCAGACGACATTCCAAAGACGGCTTTCAGAACTCGTTACGGACACTACGAGTTTCTGGTAATGCCATTCGGTCTCACAAATGCGCCGGCTGCTTTCATGGATCTCATGAATCGAGTCTGCCGGCCAATGCTCGACAAATCGGTCATCGTGTTCATCGATGACATTCTCATCTATTCAAAGACCGAAGAGGATCATGCAGCACATCTGAGAGAATTGCTAGAGTTGCTGCGCAAAGAGCGACTTTATGCCAAATTCTCTAAGTGTGAATTCTGGTTGAGGCAGGTACGTCTCAACATCCCAAACGATTCCTTTATCCTTACATTCACTTATGAACTCTTTGTTAACTTATACCTACTCAATATTCAATTCAGATCCAATTCTTGGGGCACGTGATATCTGGTGCTGGGATTGCTGTTGATCCTGCAAAGATAGAAGCTATCCAGAACTGAGAATCACCCCGCAACGCCTCAGAAATTCGTAGCTTTCTGGGATTGGCTGGATATTACCGCCGATTCATCAAAGACTTCTCAAAGATAGCCGTTCCGCTTACAAAGCTGACTCGCAAGAATACAACATTCTTTTGGAAAGAAGAACAACAAGTGGCTTTTGACAGATTGAAGAGACTGCTAAGTGAAGCACCAGTATTAGCCCTGCCTGAAGGGAACGAGGACTTTGTAGTCTACACAGATGCATCGGGCATGGGTTTGGGTGCTGTTCTGATGCAAAGAGGAAATGTCATAGCATATGCGTCTAGACAACTCAAACCGCATGAGAAAGACTACTCTACTCATGACCTAGAGTTAACTGCTGTGACTTTCGCTCTCAAACTTTGGAGGCACTACTTGTATGGAACCAAGTGTCAGCTCTACACTGACCACAAGAGTTTGAAGTACATATTCAGTCAGAAGGACTTGAATATGAGACAGAGAAGGTCAATGGAACTGATAAAAGACTATGATTGTGAAATTCTCTATCATCCTGGGAAAGCCAACGTAGTGGCTAATGCCCTAAGCAGGAAAGCATACTGCAAGGCATACTGTTATGCCTTGACTTCTACAATTTTGACATCAACAATCATAGACGATGTAAGGGCTGCTCAGTTGCAGGCCTTAAAGGAGGAGAATGTAAAGGACGAAAATATCAGAGTTCAATTGCCATTAATGCAAGATGATGGAACCAGACTGAAAGGTGTGTACGGAAGAATTTGGGTTCCTAAGTTCGGGAAAATGCGAGAAGTAATTCTTGCAGAAGCTCATCAATCTAAGTTCTCAATTCACCCTGGAAGCACGAAGATGTACAACGACTTGAAGGCCGACTTCTGGTGGCCAGGGTTGAAAAGAGACGTTGGACAATTTGTGGAGAAGTGTAGAACTTGCAGATTAGTCAAAGCAGAGCACCAACAGCCCTATGGTAGTATGCAACCTCTTCCTATCCCAGAATGGAAGTGGGACCATATTACTATGGATTTTGTAACAAAGCTGCCCAAAACTCGTCGTCAACATGATGCCATTTGGGTAATCGTTGACCGTCTGACAAAATCTGCTCACTTCATTCCCATTCGGGAGACATACTCACTAGACCGTCTTGCCCAGATCTACGTAAACGAAATCGTCATCAGGCATGGTGTGCCTAAGTCTATTGTCTCTGACCGAGATAGTAGATTCACTTCCAACTTCTGGGCTGCCTTACAAAACGGTCTTGGTACTCGTATCGCAATGAGTACTGCGTATAGACCCCAATCTGACGGACAAAGTGAAAGAACAATCTTAACTCTCGAAGACATGCTCAGAGTCTGTGTCATGGATTTGGGTGGTAACTGGGACGATCACCTTCCACTGGTCGAATTCTCCTACAACAATAGTTACCATTTCACAATCAAGATGGCACTGTTTGAGTTCCTGTACGGTAGAAAGTGTAGAACTCCAACCTATTGGAGGGAAACAGGAGAAACTCCAATTGCTGGACCAGCCTTATTGCAAGAAACAAATGAAAAGATACAACTTATTCGGCAATACATGAAAACGGCACAAGATCGGCAAAAGAATTACCACGATCGCCGTCACAAAGCGATAGAGTTTCAAAAGGGTGATTGGGTATACTTGAAGGTGTCCCCAATGAAAGGTGTTACAAGATTCGTTAAGCGAGGAAAGCTATCACCTCGATTCATAGGACCTTTCAAGATACTAGAAAGAGTTGGGAACCAGTCCTATCATTTGGACTTGCCGGAGGAATTGTCTGGTGTTCACCCGGTATTTCATGTGGGCTACTTAAGAAAGAGTCTGGTGCCCGAAAGGGAACCATGGACTGATCACTCGGACATTAAGGTTGACGAGCGGCTAAGGTTCGTTGATGAGCCGGAGTGCATTTTGGAAACAAAAGTCAAGAAACTCCGCAATAAGGAAATCAGGATGGTGCTGGTCAAGTGGAAGCATCATCGGGGAGCTAATCATACTTGGGAATCGGAAGAAGACATGAAGAACAAGTACCCAAGTCTGTTTAGCGCAGCATGACTTCACGGACGAAGTATAGGCGTGGTGGAGCCCATGCTGTAACATCCCAAATTTTAATTAATTGTAATTTACAATTTATTTTGGGCTTAATGGTTGTATTAATGAAATATTATGTCAATTTAAGTTAACTTTGATCATATTATCAGTAAAATAAGAAAATACAAAGTTGAGGAGTGTATTGAGCAAATAGGCTAAAGTGGCAAATAAAAGAAAGGGAACTCTTTCATTTTCAAACATTCACTCTCTCTCTCTAGCCGACTCTCTCTCTCTCTCTCTCTCTCTCTCTCTCTCTCTCTCTCTCTCTCTCTATCTCTCGGCTCCAACTCAAGAACACAAGGAATCATCAAATTAAAGGTGTAAAAGTTGGATTCAAGTGTCATATTAGGAACTATAACTGCTACAACAAACGATTTGAGGTAACAATTACTCATATTTATGAATTCTTGAAGTTTTTATTCGGTTTTTAGTGAAAACCGAATCATAAGATTCTGGTTTAGATTGTTAATGCATGTTGTATGCTGTCATGGAAATGTTAAAATCGAGCATTGATGATGTTATATACAAAATTTCAGATTCAGATTCATATTCTAAGTACAATTTTGAGATAAGTGTGTGTTTTTAGTGTGTGTGTGTCCATCGAGACTTATAGAAAAATGGACATATATGGGTTGATTTGGTATGTTAGTATTATGATATAAGTTAAATGAGTACATTTATGTTCATATTTACAACTTTAGTTACTGAAACATGCAAAAATGGTCAAAAATGAAAATCTGGAAATATGCTAAGTATGAACTCGGACCGATGATCCATACGAATTCGGACCATGCCTGTTTCGGATCCACCAATTTGGGACCATATACAATCCGGATTCATCCTAATTTGGACCCCATACCCAATTCGGATCCTACCCTATTTCGGATCCTACCCCATTTCAGACCTACACTATTTCGGACCAACACCCAATTCGGATCATCCGAATTCGGATGTGGTCCGAATTCAACTGGAATTTCATTTAAATTACAAAAATTAAGAGTTAAGCAATTACTGACATTAATTCACTATTACACTTACTTTACAGATCATTGTGGTGTTATCAAAACACACATTGATTCAGAGACAAATCACACTATACCAATCACTGTGAGTAACAGATTGTCATTCTAACATTTATTGTTTTTGCATTCATGTTTATATATTCAATGGCATGTTCACATTGTTCATATACATCATTTGGCACTCATGAATAAATTGTTGTTATGATGCACACTCGTACTTGACATGTAACACACATGTAGCCAGCATTCATTTGAAAGTGCATCTATTTACATCATGCTTGCACTGCATGATCATTACTTCACAATCTGATGCGACCTGGACTGGGGCTGATAGCAGGCCACTGTCGGGGACTGATCATCCCACTCGTTATCCCGTCAGGTTCGGCACATCCCCGATCAGCATTTGAACTGCCAACCCATGCTTGCACTGCATGGTTTACACATACACTGAGGCTTACACTGCCTGTTTTCACATACATGGGGCTTACACTGCCCATGGTTAAGCATTGCTTGTAAAGAAATATTTGTTGTTTGCATAATCTGTTATCTCACTAAGCTTTAGCTTACAGTTGACTCACAAATGTTTTCAGACAAAGGCAAAAGTGTAGCTGGACCTTCTACTTAAGCATATCAATTCATTATCCCGGAGACATAGAAGCTATTGGTACACTGATATTGTAGCTCTGGGCTGGGAATTACTACTTCTAAAACAATTATGATGTTGTAATAGTTAGACTTAATCACTGTAGACATGTACTTTCATTGCTTTAGTGTGGATATGCTTAATTCTGATTTAAGTATTCAATTTCAATTATTATAATATTCATTGGGTTATTTGTTGATCCTGGTGATTACTTTTTATAATATCAAAACCAGAGGGCGTCACACCATGCCTTAAAGAATGGAAAATTTTTGATGTATCCACGGTTTTTAGCAGAAATAATTGAAAAATCTTGCAATAATTTTAAAGTACATAAAAGGATACATGTTTCCCATAGGTACTCTTACCATCTATTAAAAGACTTTTGAAACAAAGTGCCAATTTTCACAGTGTGGATGTTCCATTGCCTTCTGCAATGCAGAATGTCCATCCAAGAAACAGAGGAGAGGGTCCTGAGCAGGCTCAGTCATCCATTACTGCTTCACCCCCAGGACCCCAACCCACTCCTTATGATACAAATACTTCCTCTGCTCCTTATACTATACATACTTCCCCAGCACCCTCACTTCAAATGTATAAAAGATAAAGGGTTGTAGGAGCTCCTTCTTCCTCAGTCCAATTCCCAGAACCAAATAGCCCTGTGCAAGGGGACACTCTTGCACAGAATATCGATAGGGAACCCATTGAGGATACTCCCTCCCTCAACTTGGAGGTGAACATCCCATCAGTGGATGTTCATATGGGGGTTGTGGCTGATACTACTGTTGTCTCTACACAAGAGGCACAGGACAGTATCAACATCCTTAAGACAACACCCATGGCAACAGAGGGTGTGCAAGCACCTTCTGGAAGTCCCCAGTACCAAGAACAAAGGGGCCCAAATGTTTCTTCTTCTGAAATTCATGCCAGTGATAGATCTCAAATCCCATTATCATTTGAAGATCTTGAGGCTAGTCTGCAACTAATGGCTTTGACGGATCAACAGCTGAAACCTGTTGTAGCCATCTTGGAACATTACATGTCCATTATTGCTGCACAGGGAGCTCAAATCACAGCTTTGCAACAGTTAATAGCAGCCCAACAACAAAGACTTGATCAGTTTCATCTTGGTTTCACATTATGTGGTAACAAGATCATACAGCTCGAGAAGATGGTTCGAACCCTGCTTGCAAAGGTTTTTGGTCCCTCTGATCAAACCAATGCATCCAAAAAGGGGGAGAATCAGGAGATCCCTCATCCAGTCCAAACAGCTTTAACTTCTCCACCAACAGCTCCAGTTTCTAGGCTAACAGTCCCAACAGTTTCTCAAGCTGTTAGTCTAGAAGCTCAAGCTGCTCCCACCAGGACAAGTGGAGTGGTCATCAGAGAAGGCCCTCAAGCTCCTGCCCCAGCAGTCCAACCCACAGTATCAGCTTCCAAAGACAAGGGTAAGGGTATTCTGATTGAGCCTCCAAAAATCAAATTCATTTCTAAAGAAGCCCAAGTTGCCCATGATGTTGAACTGGCAAGAAAATTGGCAGAAGAACAAGATGAGGTCCTAGACCAGCAAACCCTTGAACCAATTGGAGATGATGAAACCTTAGGAGATTACCTAAAAGGGTTTGTGGTCAAGGATAACCAAAAGAAGAGGAAAAGGCCAACAGGGCCTTCAAAGGCAGAACACAGAAGATTTTTGATAAATTTCTCTGCTACAGCTGGAATATCAAAAGTAATTGCTCAATCATGGTCGACTGGAAAGCTTCAGGCTTTATATGACAAAGAAAAGGCGAAGGAAAAAGCATCCACAGCCTCCCAACAAGTCCAAGTTCCACAAAAACCAGTTCAAACTGTTGCTGATGCTCCTCAATCTGAAATTATTCAACAAGCAAAGTTTGATCAGGTAAAGAGAGTGTTGTTTGAACAACAGCTACAAAAGGCTATGGAAATTGAAAAGGTCCTGGATCAGCATGATTTCTCCAAACCTCCAATTACTTATTGGTATGCTAAGTCATTGGATGACATTGATTTAGGATATCATTTTTTTAATCAAAAGAGAGGTTGGTCCATAGGAAGAATATAAAAGCCTAATCCACCTGGTATAAAGACTGACTAGAGATGAACTGACACAAATGCATCACATTGGAGCTGCCAATCACTCTAGGTCACCAATTGTATGGGTTCAGCAAAATTTGAAAGATCTCAGAAGCATTTTTGACCCAGAATCTACCAGAATGGATATAGAAGCTGCCAAGGAAATGAATATTGTACAGATTGATAAATAAACAAATCCATGACATATAGACTCAAGCTTGCAGACAGATCCAGCAGATTCTACAATTTTGAATTTCTCAATTTGCCAAAGGCATGGCTACTCCAAATGAGCTATGTAAAGATTGATTGTGATAAAGTGGAGCTGAAGAGAGAATTCATAAAGTCTATAAGGCAGAAACTTTCACAGTTGTAAGTTTTTGGATGCCTTAGTTTGTATATAACAGTTTTACTTTGTTTTATTTCCTTATTTGTATAGAAATTTAAAGTCTAGTGTAAAGAATTTAAGTTAGGGGGGGGATTGTTGGGAAATATTCTAAGTATGTCAAGCTGTTAGTTAGATTTCTCAAACTGTTAGTAGTATTTCTGTGTAATTACAAAGTTCAAGCTGTCAGTGTAAAAAGTTCAAGCTGCTAGTACAAAGTTCAAGCTGCCAGAGTTAAGAGTTCAAGCTGCTCAACAAATTAATAACCAAAAGTGCTGAAATTCAGGAAGTGATATATATTTCAAGATTTGAAGACCTTCCAAGCATATCTACTACCAGAGAATTCAGAGTTCGTCAAGGAAACAAATCAGAAGGCTATATATATAGATAGACTAGGTCTTTCTATTGGAAGTCTGTACGTGCAAGTTCTGTAATTCTGTGCTTCATTGTAACTGCTTTCTGATAAAGTTTCTCAAGCCTCTAAGGTTGTAAAACCCTAAGAACAATTAGTGTTCTTCGTATAATCAAACAAATTAGGGGTGATTGTAATCAGTGATTTTGGCAATATAAAGGATTTGATTTTGATTATATTTATCTGTTATTTATTCTGAAAGTTTTTCTTAAAACAATTAAGTGTTATTCCGCAAACTTCTTAATTGGACTTTGATTCAAAAATAAGGTTATTTGTTTTCACTCTGATTTATTAAAACCAGTTAATCTTAGGTGATTTTGATCTTGACAAAAAACATTTGTCTATCATCCCGGTTTCTATTTTAAATCTGAGTCCACCAGGAGCGAGTGTGGTGCCATACCAGTACCAAAACCGATTTTTACAGAGTATCAAAAAGATCAAATTACGGTACCGAGTACCGTCCCGACTTATGAATATGGTACTGATACCAATACTGGTAATCCGGTACTAGCACCGAATAGTCCTGAAAATGCAATTCCATATCAATTATTAAAAACAATTAATTATTCATCATCCACTCCAAATAAAAGATATTAACTATTACATTTTAAGAAAATACATATTAATCGTCCACTCCAAAACAAAGGGTATTAACTATTAGTCATCCGCTCCAAAACAAAAGGTATCAACATTCATAAACAAAAATGGATACGTTTTAAAATAGGGATAATTGCGCAAAAAACCTTAAACTTGTCAGTTTAAAACCCAAACCATTTTTCGTTGTATAGAAAACCCTAAACTAACTAAAAATCAGTAAATCAAGGTTTTATCAATGGGTAACCGGTTAAAACCGGTTATTAATCCTATATGGACCAGTAATAACCTACGTGGAATAAATTTTAATTGTTGAAACTGGTTGCCAAATATTACACATCATTTAAACTCTCGTTGATGATGTAACCCCGTTTAAAAATTACAATTAAAAATTATCAACGGGGGTTTAATTGATGTGTAATACTTGACAACCGGTTTCAACAATTAAAATTTATTCCACGTAGTTTATTTACCGGTCAACGTAGGATTAATAACCGGTTATCTATTGATAAAACCTTGATTTACTGATTTTTAGTTAGTTCAGGGTTTCTATGCAACGAAAAATGGTTTGAGGTTTTAATCACAAAAAACTGACAAGTTAACGGTTTTTTTACGCAATTATCCCTTTAAAATAACCTATCAACTATTAATCATCTTTCGGCATACTTGCTTTTCCTTTCCCCTAATCGATGTTTAATGCTTCTTTGATTTCTATATAAAACAATAACAAAGGATAAGAATATAATTTAATTTATCATTTTTCACAAATAAAACAACAAAAGACAAGACTAGTAATTACCAGTCAGCATGTCCTCAACTTCGTCTATAATTGGTTTTCAAGACTTTCTAACCTAATTTTGGGTGCACACCAACTCCAACTCCTCCACTATTTGTGTTGATAAACTTGTTCGGTAAGGATCCAATATACGTTCACCCGTGCTATATATATGACGACTTGGATGAGACAGTCGATATATGTATCCTCCAAATATCTTTCAACCAGATAGTTTCTATTAGACAAACAAAAAATTACTAAAAATAATACAAGTTAAATTTGGCGATCTAAGAAACTACCGGGTACTGCACGATGTTTTGATACCACCACCTTAGAATATCAAAGTCTTTGGTGTATTTTTCATCCCATTGAAAACAAATTGTTTTCTTCCATGTTGAGGAACGAACCTAGAAAATCGTTCTCATCATCACAAGACACTACCTCTTCATTTTTTTTCTTCTTGAGAAGGTTCGTTACCATACAAGTCTTTATACTTCACTGTGGTGTCTAAAATGGTAATTTTAGAAGGAATTGGTATACCCCTGACTCTTATATAGGTTTTAGAGTCCAAAACCTATATATTCTTATCCAAGATTTTTGAAAAAATTAAAATAAATTAATTTAATTTAGAAAAAAAAAAGGTTTGACTATTTACTGGATTTCTATACCTTTTCCTTTCTTTATCATTATTATAATTACTTATGTATTTTTCCATTAGTTACATGGTTTATATCTTTTCAATAATCTTTTTAATAATATAATACTAGTTTATAACCCACGTATTACCTGGATATTTTTAATTAAACTTATTTATATAAAATGTATATGAGTAAAAATAAAAACATACAAAAATAATAATTGTGTTTGTTTTTTATTATTTACAGATTAAAAAATAGAGTATATTTATCTTTTTTTTAAAAATATTAAATTATATTTATCTTTTATTTTTTATAAGTTGTAATTATCTTTTTGGTGAACGTAGAGGTGACACGTGACATTTGATGTTTTCCTTTATTATACATAATAATAATAAATTCCACAACTAATTCAAATTATTACATTTGGATCTAATTATGATTATTATGGATAATAATTATAGATATTTATTTTAGGTAAACATTAATTTTAAATGTTATAAAATCTAATTTATTACTAATTAATTAATGAAAAAAAGTCAAAATTTAATGCAATTAAGTTAAGGTGTTAAATTTGAAAAAATAGGTGGAAAAATAAAATTTTCTTGTATTGTAGAAGTGACATGTGACATGAATTGTTTTGTTTTATTATAATATATAAGTTAATCAACTCATGTATTACATGGGTTGATTTAGAAAATACATATTTTTTTATATTTAAATAAATTATTATAAAATTTATATATAATTAAAATAAAAAAATTAAAAGCTAGTTAAATTAAAGATAAAAAATATTCAGTTGTTTGATATTAATTAAAAAAAATATTATTATATTGTATTATTAAAAACAGATAATATGTGTTTGCAAAAAATGTTTCTTTTAATGTTTAATAACTTCAAATATGAAATATCAATGTAAGAAAACAAAAAACTTCAATTATGTGAATGTGTATGTATTTTGAAAATGATAAAATATAAAAATAGAATATCTGAATATCAACAATCAAATTTATCATATTCACAATTGAAGTTTTATCAATTAAATTTTAAATCTTGTTAGCAAAATAATTAACAAAAAATTTTAACTTTATTTACTACACTTCTACATTTAAATTCAAAATTTTACATTTGAATTTAACTATGATCATTAAGGATAATAATGACACATATTTATTTTAGGTAAATATTAATTCATTAATGAAAAAATTAAAATCAAAGTTTAATGTAATTAAGGTAACGGAGTAAATTTGGAAAATGAATTAAAAAAATGGCATAGGTATAATTATTGATTTTAATTAAGGGTATAAGAGACATTTCTTAAATAATTATGAGTTGTCATTAATCTGGACCATTGATTTCTTTCCATCCAATGATCCAGAAACTCCAAGTGATTTTCTTATTATATATAGCATAGATTGTTACTTTATTTGTTGTTTCTAGAATAATTTTTATAAGTTATAAAAAATTAAAAAACTATTTACTTAAATACTCCGTGTAATACAACTAATATAATATTAATTTAGTGTTACATCAAGGTTGGAAGTTGACCCTAAAGTCTTTTTTATATACTATCATTTTCTTATTTAATTATTAATATATTTATACACACTAACATGGAAGTAACAAGACTTTCAACCAACATTCATTAGATATTCATTTTTGTTTGAATATCTAGTTTTAATAGCATCATCACAAACTCTAATGTTTGATAGATATATCAATTTATCAATATCTATACACGGCTACGTACTGCATCACAATAATAATAATAATAAAATAATAAAATCACAATAATGTTTGATAGTTTAAACATCTAGACAAATCACAATAATAAAATAGTATCATTGAATACGTGTTTAATAGGATAGAATTGAAAAAATCAGATCGTTTAGATTTATAAGTTTGTTTTATATATCCGTTTCATATTTTTTATAAGATAAAGATTAACATAGAATATGAAAGGAAACTTCATTATCTTTCCATCATTTTGACAAAAACATTAAAAAAGAAAAAGAAATAAAATCTATAATGATAAATATTGCTTATTAATACTTACGATCAATAATAAAAATACCTGCATAAACAATAACATATACTGATTTCATAGAAAATCAACAAAATCTAAATTTGTAAATGATTAGATGAGACTCGAATGGGTGAATCAAGGAATCTAGATCGAGTGAGGTCAGCGTGTGTAGTGACAGGAACTTGCCGTCTGTCCCAAGGATCCAACAATCTATTTAACTGGTACATTTGAATCTGGCAAATTGAAAAGATGCTTTCGTATATGAATTTCATTTTTGGGAAAGAAAAACAAAGAAAAAAAGTCTTATATTCTCTGAGTACATATATTATCTATCTATATCTATATCTATATTCTATATATATTAATAAAACAAAATGTTTAGTGACACATGTCACTTCCTCAACTAATTAAAATTTTATTTTCCCTCCCAATTTTCCTAATATATATCTTTCACTTTAATCATTTAATTTTTTGAAAAATTGATACTAATTACTATATAGTTTAGTCACTATTTATGGAAGTCAATCTAATTAAAATCTTTTAAAAATTTTCTCATATATAACATGATTTTAAACTATTTATTACAGAAAAATAAACAATACATCTAAATTTTGATATAACATACTATATAATAGTGATCATATAATTGATATATTATAATGTTATCATATTAAAAAAATTATTTATAAATTTAAATGCAATCCTTTTATTATCTGGACTATTTGTTTAATATAGTTAGCTCATAAAAAACTGAATTCATATTTGATATAACTTTAATAAAATTTTATGTTATTTTAGTATCATTATTTTATCATATTTATAATTATATATTAATATTATATTTTTTTTTAAAAAACAATCTTTTATTAAATACACCCATGAAATACATGGGTTGCTAAACTAGTATATTTATAATTGAAAAAACTGTCAAATGACAGTTAAAATATGCTAAAAAAATTAATTACAATTTATTGCATGTAATTAACCCTTTAAACCCAAGACCATCTTTTGAACAATATATAACTATTATTTCTATCCGGGCGATGCTTGGGTTTACCGTTTAAAGATTTTACAAATAATGATAATAATAAATGCATGTTTATATCGTTTATGTTCACTGGCATAATATAAGAGCGAATTCGAAATCTGATAAGTGGTGTTGATCGGTCCATATTGATGGTTGGTGTCATTTATGATATTGTTTTAAAGTATTTTACGTGTACGGTGCCCATGAGGTTACACCTTTTTAATTTTATAAAAACATTTTATAATAACACAATGTATGTTTAGATTTGTTTAGACTAATATGCATATAACAACATTAACAACATTGGCAGACCTAAGGAGAAGGGATGGATAGCTCGTGCAACGAGGTTACACCTTTTTAATTTTATAAAAACATTTTATAATTGAAAAAACTATCAAATGATGGTTAAAATATGTTAAAAAATTAATTACAATTTATTGCATGTAATTAACCCTTTAAACCCAAGGGCATCTTTTGAACAATATATAACTATTATTTCTATCCGTGCGATGCTTGGGTTTACCGTTTAAAGATTTTACAAATAATGATAATAATAAATGCATGTTTATATCGCTTATGTTTACTGGCATAATATAAGAGCGAATTCGAAATCTGATAAGTGGTGTTGATCGGTCCATATTGATGGTTGGTGTCATTTATGATATTGTTTTAAAGTATTTTACGTGTATGGTGCCCATGAGGTTACACCTTTTTAATTTTATAAAACCATTTTATAATAACACAATGTATGTTTAGATTTGTTTAGACTAATATGCATATAACAATATTAACAACATTGGCAGACTCAAGGGGAAGGGATGGGTAGCTCGTGCAACGAGTCCCTTTCCAAATAACATCATTTCGTAGTATAAATATTTTTGCAATTTTACATGTGCAACTGGTGAAAATTTAATTGTGCAATTTATACTATTAATAAAATAAAACAGTTAAGTGCGCTGATTAAAATAATTTATACATCAAATGAAACAAAAAGATTAAAAGTTGAATGCCTAAATAACTAAATAAATAATAAAAATAATACAAAAAAATAAAACCTAATAATTTAAGTCCAATATAAAACCAAAACCCAATGATGTTTTTAGCCCAAATTAATGACCAGTATCTTTCAGTAATTGTTTATTTGCTTGAATATTTGAATTTAGGGTTTAATAAATGGTGTCACTTGAATACTTGAATCTAAATTTGTGGTTTTCTTTTGATTGTTGAATAACTAGTATCCGTAATATTTGGTTTACTCTTTTTTGTATTTCTTTGAAAGAGGATAGTTGAAATTTTATGTTTGTCTTTAGTTAAACATTTAAATTAATTGGTTTCATCTTTAATTGAATGTTTGAATCTTGAAAGTTTATGTCTGATGTCTTTTGTTAATTAGTTTACTTTTAATTGAATTATTGGAATTTAAGACTTGAAAGTTTATATTTAGTTAATTAGTTTACTTCCTAATCTTTTATTGTTAATTTTAGTTTTGCTTATTGCAATTGTCACTATTGAAAGATGTTTTGATAAACTCGGATTTACAGATTTGGATGAGTAATGACTTTTTGGCGTGTGCTCTGATTGATGGGGTTGTTGATAAGTTTTCTCAATAGTGATGAATGAGGTTGTTATTGATCAATTATAAAAGATGAAAAATCACAAAGAACAACTATGAGAGATAACCTGTTAATTTAGGTTGTGTTTGTTATTTTAAGAGCTAAACTCTGAAGTCTGAAAACCACGTCTGAAATTAAAGAGATGGATTTAAGATCTGAAGTCTGAAAACCACATCTGAAATTAAGATTTGACACGTATGAAATTAAGAGCTGGCCTTAAATGTTTTAACTAATTAAATTGATTTTAGTATTTTAGTTAAATAAAATATCAACTTACGTCAATCTCTTAAATTAAGACTTCAGACGGAAGTACACAACTTAATTTCAGACGTGGTTTTCAAACATTTTAACCTCTTAAGTCTGAAATGTAACAAACAGTCTGTTTTGAATTAAGATCTGAAATCTACTTAACTCTGAAATTTAACAAACAGTTTATTTTCAATTAAGATCTGAAATTAAGACTTCTGAGGTTTTTAAGAAGTAATTAAGTCCAACAAATGCACCCTTATATTTTTTAATAAAAATTTTTTTATTCATATTCTGTTAGTTAGTTTGTTATTTTATGATTATATATATATATATATATATATATATATATATATATATATATATATATATATATATATATATATTATTTTGAATTATAAGTATTCATTTATTTGTTCGACCTGACCAAAATAATCATTTGAATTTTCAAACCGTCAACACGACGAAAATGTATGCAACGGGTCTCTTCGATGACTGGGTCCGCCACTGATTAGCAATACACTATTTTCATTTTACATGTACTTATAGTCGTGTTTAATATCATATTGTATGTTTGAGATACATTCTAAACTAAGACACAAAAAAATCATGCATCTAGCATTTTGATGTAAACTTAGTTATATTTTTATAAATCACATAGTATTGTTATAAATCAAAGATTACAAACAAATAAAAAAAATACATTATTAATAGATTTTCATTTTCAAATAACAAAAATATTACATATATACTTGATAGATAGTGTTCAAAAATATTAACGTTGCAAGCATTGTTTGTCTATGCTTCAATGTCTACAACAACGTTTTCATCATCGTTAAAACTAAAAAAAAAAATACACGATAACCAAACTTTTTACAAAACTATTATTATTATTATTATTATTATTATTATTATTATTATTATTATTATTATTATTATTATTATTAAATCCAGTATTATATAAGAGAAAAATATATGCAATAAGCATATAAAATAAAAAGAATAAACAAAAAAGAATCTAAATACATTTTTTTACAGGTTAAACAACACTTAATATTGTTTTGCAATCAATTTTTTGTTGATTTGTTAGATTCCTTTAGGTAAGATTGTTGTTTTCAATGTAATTTTACAATTGTACATATGAAAAAAATAACTTTTGAAATAAAAAATATAACAATTCAATAATTAGTATGTCACTTATACAATTAAAATGACTACAAAGTTCTACGATAAACCTTAAAAAATAAGTTATATTTCTTAAAGTTTTATCATATAACAAAATATTTCGTTAGAATTTTGTTAGAAAGAACCATAATCAACTCATTAAAAAAAAATTATAATATACTATCTATCTATATCTATATATATCTATTCTATTATATGAGTAAGTAGATGCCACATGACATCTAGATAGAGCGCCAATTGACTTAACATGTGATTGTCATGTGTGCCTAACAATTTCCTATTAATTTGCTTCCAAAATTTGTTTTTTCCGATCTCTTTATAATAAATAATTTAAATAATATCTAATCAAATCTAAATCTTATCTAATATAAAACTTAAATTTGAATTTGAATGAGAACTTTTCTTTTTATATATTTATATTTATTGTATTATATAAATAGATATTATAAATTTGATAAAATATATTTAAAAATTATACTACAAGATTAATGAAATTAAATTTTTAAAAGTATACCCATGTTATACATGGGTTTATAAACTAGTATTATAATAAAACAAAACAATTTACGCCACGTGTCGCTTCCACAATGCACGAAAATGTCATTTTCCCGCTTCTTTTTCCTAATTTAATACATTAACTTAATTACACTAAATTTTGATTTTAATTTTTTCGAATTAATATTGAATTAGATTTGCAACATATTAATGCTTACCTAAAATAAATATGTATCATTATTATCCTTAATGATCATAGTTAAATTCAAATGTAAAAAATTTAGATTTAAATGTAGAAGTGTAGTATATAAAGTAAAACGTTGTGTTAATTATTTTGCTATAAAAATTTAAAATTTAACTTAGATAACAAAACTTAAGAATTACATGATGAAACTTCAATTTTGAATATGATAAATTTTGATTATTGATTTTCAGATATTTCATTATTATATTTTATCATTTTCAAAATATATATACAAATTCACGAATGGAATCTTTTTTTTACATTGATATTTCATATTTGAAGTTGATAAAAATTAAAAGAAAAATTCTTTTGCAAACACACATTATCTGTTTTTAATGATATAATATAATAAAGTTTTTTATGTAATATCAAGCAACTAAGTATCTTTTATCTATAATTTAACTAGCTTTCAATTTTTTTTATTTTAAATATATATAAATTTTATAATAATTTATTAAGATTTTATTTATTTTCTACATCAACACATGTAATACACTACTAATTCAAATTTATTATTATATTTTATAATAATAATAATTTCCACTACTAATTCAAATTTCTACATTTGGATCTTATTAACAAAACAATTTACGCCATGTGTCGCTGTAACATCCGGAATCTAGCAGCAGGTACGTGTAATTTATTTATTGGCTTTAAGAGTCGCCTCAGTGAGTTGGTAAATTTTGATTGATTAATTGCACGTGAGTTGGTAAAGTAGATTGCCATTACGTGTAATTTTAATCGGTTGAGATAATAACCGGTCTAGTAGTAATTGAGAATTTGGGGTTGTTTTAATGAGTTAATTGACATTCTAAACCCAAGTTGTTAATTTGAGATTAATTGGGTTAACGGGTGTTTACCTAGTGATTAATGAGTATCGTACCCGTTTTAATTGAGTTCGGGACCGGAAACGTATATATATCACGTTATTAGTTTCTTTCTTCCATTCTTCACCAAAACTCAGATTGTGTAAGTGTGTGTATGTGTTTTAGTTGATTCCAGAGAAAGAGCCAAGGGATTTCAGCAACCATAAGTGAGGAGCTTCATTACCCTCATCATCTCTTCAAGCCATAAATCAAATTCGAGGAAGGTGGAACGCGTTGAGGTTAGTAATTCGCGTTCAATTTAGTTAAGACAATATGTTAAGTAGTTAGCATGTGTTGGGGTTGGATTATAACCCCTGGGTTGTGCAAAAACGGGATTAAAAGTAGTTCCCGTAGTTGAATAAAAACAGAGCATAACCTGCTCTGTTCGTCGCCGCATCGCGGCCGAGCTCCCCTGGTCGCGCCCGCGATCAGGGTGAGGCGGTTAAGGGTGGTCGCTGGTAGTGGAACGCGACCGAGACGTTAGTCGCGGGTCGGACGAGCACAGGCGTGCTCAGATGAGCCCGGCCGCGACGAGAGGGGCAGCGCGGAGTCATCGCGTCCGAGATGACTGGCCGCGACGAGGAGCCCGCGACCACGATCCCGGCCGCGCTCCTGGCCGCGCTCGTGTGTCTTGGCTTGTTGATTCATGTTGAGCTAGGGAGTTTAGTAGTATAGTCGTTATGAGTTCCGTAGCTAGTTGTTACAGTGTAGTTGTGTTTATTGTTGCCAGGATTTTGTAGCTAAGCCTGGGACTTGTAGATACTGTCGTTGATAGCGGGACTGTAGTCGTGCTTCAGGTGAGTTACTTGTTGTTTATTATCCGGGTCCGATGTGGATCCTTTTATACGTTGATATTTGTTAGCACAGAGCAGAGTTCGTGGATCACGCGTATAGTCGTTGATACGCAGAGTAGAGAGGCCTGTTGGGTCATTCCCAACTCAGTGGACCTGACAACCCACTACTTTGTGGAGTGGGCTATGCAGGCTGTGCCGGGTCGCTCCCGATGAGCCGTCGGGCCGTTGATGCCGGCCGCATGTAGAGTTGTTTACCAGTTGTTACGTTGTGCTAACTATTTTATAAACTGTTTTAAAGTTGTTTATAGTAACTCACCAGCTTTCCGCTGATTGTTGTTTTAACCGTGGATCTCAGGTACGAGGACTGAGGCTAGGGATACTGCGGGCAGTAGCCGAGACCCGCCACGTGGACAGTAGTTAGTGACTACTTTTGTAAGTAGTCTTGTTATTTTGCGGTTTGGCTTATGAGCCAGTGACTTTTGGATGACTGTAACCTATGCTTACGTTGTGGTTGACTGACATTACCGACGGGGGTTGGTTCCCGTCCCGCGTTGCTTTATGCTTGATGATAATGCTGGTAGTAATTAACTGTTTAACCCTTGATGATGTTGTCTATGATTTGATGACGTGGACTGTGAGTCCTATGTGGCATTATTCGAAAAAGTAGGGTGTTACAGCTTGGTATCAGAGCATTAGTTTAAGGTTTAAGTATCATTAGTGATGCTTAGGCTTAAACCAGTGTCTAGATCCTTGGGCTTGATCTCTGATGAGTAGGTCTAAGAAATTGTAGAATCATATTATTGTCGTTATAGTAATGTTGTTTACATTATGCAGAGATTCTATGACAGACGAGCAGAGACCCGAGGGTCCCACTGGGGGACGGGTATCAGACGAGGAGTTTGCCCGACGACTACAGGAGGCCTACGAGAAAGGCCGTGCTGAGGGTATTCAGTCCCAGACCCAGAGTTCAGGCGGAGGTAGAGATTCAGGAGCTGGTTCATCGCGAGCGGCAGGCAAGGGGTGTAAATATAAGGAGTTCCTTGCTGCACACCCGCTAGAGTATCACGGCGAGCCCGGGGCCGTGAAGGCCATGTACTGGTTGCAGGATGTGGAGATGGCTTTCCGTATCACAGGATGCCACCCTGATCAGATGACGACTTTTGCTAGTGCCCAGTTACGGACTAGCGCTCAGCAGTGGTGGCGTACGATTAGAGATATGATGGGAGACGGACCAGCCTATGAGATGACCTGGAGCCAGTTTAGGGCTCGTTTCGAGGAGCAGTACTGTCCTGAGGACCGCAGGGCTCAGCTGGAGATTGATTTCCTGACGTTATTTCAGGGACAGCGATCGGTTGATGAGTACGAGAAGATTTTCATCGATTTGAGTTTGTTCGCGCCGATTCAGATTAGTACAGAGTCACGGAAGATTAATCGGTTTCTGATGGGATTGCGTAAGGAGATTCGAGAGTTTATTGATACCGGTTACATTCCGACATATGCCAGGGCAGTCGAGTTAGCTCGTAGACGAGAGAGCGAGTTATCTCGTAGAGATACAGTGGTCGAGCAGCCACGAGTCACTCAGTCGGCTGGACAGGGAGGTGGTTTTGACAGAGGTAGAGATAGAGATCGGGACAGAGATAGTCGTCCCAGTCAGTTTCAGCCTAGAGGCGACGACCGTCGACGCGCAGAGTCTGAGGGAGGAGATCGGCATCGAGATAGATCTTCGCAGAGGTCAGATCGCAGGCCCGATGATAGGGGCAGTCGTTTTGCAGGGTCCGAGCAGAGGGGAGGAGCGTCGAGTTCGGGGTCAGCTAATAGAGAGCGGTTTTGCAGGAGATGCCGCCAGAGGCACACAGGGGAGTGTGATACCCGCCATGTGCGTTGCTTCCGTTGTGGTCAGCCCGGCCACACCCAGACAGGATGTACTTCGAGAGACCCGCTATGTTTTAATTGCGGGCGGCCTGGTCATCAGTCCAGAGATTGTACAGCTCCGCGGCAGGGGGATTCGAGACCGCCGACCCAGGGTCAGAGTTCTGTTGGCTCTTCAGCGCGCAGAGATACTGTCCCGCCAGCCAGAGGCCGAGTTTTTCAGCTGACAGCGGAGGAGGCTCGAGATACAGCCGACGTGGTTTCGGGTACGTTCATTTTAAATGGTCATAGTGCCCGAGTGTTGTTCGATTCCGGAGCGAATCGTTCTTTTGTTTCGCTTGCCTTTACTGCATATTTTACTACTTTGCCTGTTGAGTTGTCAGAGCCATTGGTCATAGAGCTTGCTGATGGCAGTGCTTCTGTAGTTAGGAATATTTATGCCCAGTGTATATTAGAGATAGACGGCTATCCATTTAGGATCGATTTGTTGCCTATAGAGATCGGTAGTTTTGATGCCATTGTAGGTATGGATTGGTTAGCTTCTCAGCGTGCTGATATTGCGTGTTCCAAAAAGATCATTCGGCTACCGGTTTCTGCGGATCGTGTTATTACGGTGTACGGAGAGCGCAGTAGGGGCAGTGTTAGCCTCATTTCTGCGATTCAGGCTAGTCGTTGTTTAGCCAAGGGTTGTTCCTCCTTCCTAGCATATGTAGTTGATGCGAAGAAGGAGAAGCAGAGTATAGAGACCGTTGATGTCGTTTCTGAGTTCCCCGATGTGTTTCCCGAGGAGCTACCTGGTTTGCCACCGGACAGACAGGTAGAGTTTCGTATAGAATTGGTGCCAGGTGCAACTCCCATTGCACGTGCAACTTATCGTTTGGCTCCTACCGAGATGAGGGAGCTGATGAGTCAGTTGCAGGAGCTGTTAGACCGTGGTTTCATCCGACCGAGTACTTCACCGTGGGGTGCTCCGGTCCTATTTGTAAAGAAGAAAGATGGGTCGATGAGGATGTGTATAGACTATCGTGAGCTTAATAAGGTAACGGTAAAGAACCGTTATCCTCTTCCGCGGATAGACGATTTGTTCGACCAGTTGCAGGGAGCCAGCGTGTTTTCGAAGATCGACTTGCGCTCGGGATACCATCAGCTGAAGGTTTATGAGCAGAATACAGCGAAGACAGCATTCAGGACCCGATATGGCCACTATGAGTTCCTGGTTATGCCGTTCGGGCTAACCAATGCCCCAGCAGCCTTTATGGACCTGATGAATAGGGTCTGCCGTCCGTATCTTGATCAGTTTGTCATAGTGTTCATAGATGACATCCTGATATATTCCCGATCAGTAGAGGAGCATGCGACGCACCTGCGAGAGATTCTAAGTGTGTTGCAGCGAGAGAAGCTGTATGCGAAGTTCTCGAAGTGTGAGTTCTGGCTTCGAGAAGTTCAGTTCCTAGGCCACGTCGTTAGCGGCAAGGGCGTTTCTGTAGACCCAGCCAAGATAGAGGCCATTATGAGCTGGGAGAGACCCCGGAGTGTAGCAGAGATTCGCAGTTTCCTGGGATTAGCAGGATATTATCGACGATTTATCCAGGACTTCGCTTTGATTGCTGTGCCGTTGACCCGTTTGACTCGTCAGTCAGTTCCGTTTGAGTGGACCGAAGATCAGGAGTTCGTGTTTGAGGAGCTGAAGCGTCGATTGTGTCAGGCTCCAGTGTTAGCCCTACCTGAAGGCACCAGTGATTTTGTCGTATATACTGATGCTTCGGGGACGGGGTTGGGATGTGTATTAATGCAGAGGGGCCGAGTGATTGCGTATGCTTCTCGTCAGTTGAAGGATTATGAGAAGAATTATTCGACCCATGATTTAGAGTTGACGGCTATCGTGTTTGCGCTAAAGATTTGGCGCCATTATCTGTACGGAGTTCCGTTTACTTTGTTTACCGATCATAAGAGTCTCCAGTATTTGTTCAGCCAGCGTGATCTGAATATGCGCCAGAGACGGGGACTAGAGTTGATCAAGGATTATGATTGCGACATTCAGTACCACCCAGGTAAGGCAAATGTGGTGGCAGACGCGCTCAGTCGAAAGGAGCGCGGATCTTCGAGCCGAGCCCGTAATTACAGGGTCGAGGTGACGTCTACCCTGATAGAGAGGCTTCGAGAGGCGCAGGCTATCGGGATGCGTGCAGAGAACCACCGGAGGGAGCACATTTTGGGTCAGTCACAGGAGTTCGAGACTGACTCTCGAGGGTTGTATGTGAGACAGGGTCGAGTTTGGGTTCCTAGGGCCGGTGATGCACGACAGTTGATCTTAGAGGATTTTCATAAGTCTCGCCTTGCTATTCATCCTGGTAGTACGAAGATGTATCAGGATCTCCGTACGTTATATTGGTGGCCCGGCATGAAACGGGATATAGCTGAGTTCGTCGAGCGTTGTCTGACTTGCCTGCAGGTGAAGGCCGAGCACCAGAAGCCCCATGGCCGCTTACAACCGTTAGAGATTCCTCAGTGGAGTTGGGAGCATATCACGATGGACTTCGTTACGAAGTTACCGCGGACTCCACGTGGATATGATGCGATATGGGTAATAGTAGACCGGCTTACGAAGACAGCGCATTTTCTGCCGATCCGGGAGACTTATACGTTGGAGCAGCTCGCCCGAGTTTATTTGTATGAGATTGTCTCCCGACATGGAGTTCCAGCCTCGATAGTTTCCGATAGAGATGCCCGATTCACGTCCACCTTCTGGCAAAGCTTACAGCGAGCGTTGGGTACTCGAGTGCAGATGAGTACTGCTTATCATCCCCAGTCGGACGGCCAGTCTGAGCGTACGATCCAGACGATGGAAGATATGTTACGAGCTTGTGTGGTGGATTTTAGTGGTAGCTGGGATTCACATTTGCCGTTAGTTGAATTTGCTTATAATAACAGCTACCACTCCAGCATTAAGATGCCTCCGTTCGAAGCGTTATATGGTCATAAATGTCGTACTCCTGTGTGTTGGACCGAGGTGGGAGAGAAATAGATTACAGGTTCCGAGATCATTCAGCAGACTAGTGAGAAGATAGCAGTGGTCAGAGAGAGATTACAGGTAGCTCAGAGTCGACAGAAGTGTTATGCCGATAAAAGGACCAAGGAGTTAGAGTTTGAGGTAGGCGAGTGGGTACTACTGAAGGTATCCCCATGGAAGGGTGTGATTCGATTCCGGAAGCGAGGTAAGCTCAGTCCGAGATTCATTGGGCCGTTCCGTATAGTTGAGCGAGTGGGCACGCAGGCCTACCGATTAGAGTTGCCTCCAGAGTTGCGTGGGGTACATTCTACCTTCCATGTTAGCTACCTGCGGCGGTGTTTGGCCCCACATGAGGAAACAGTTCCCATATCCGAGATCGAGGTGGACGAGCAGCTGAGGTACGTTGAACACCCCGAGTCGATTCTAGATCGCAAGGTGAAAAGGTTGCGGAAGAAGGAAATCCCGCTAGTGTTAGTACAGTGGCGGTATCATAAGGGTTCCAGCGCTACCTGGGAACCCGAGGCGGACATGCGACAGCGGTATCCGCATCTATTCACCTGAGTTGAGATCCCGAGGACGGGATCAGTTCTAGAGGGGAGGATTTGTAACATCCGGAATCTAGCAGCAGGTACGTGTAATTTATTTATTGGCTTTAAGAGTCGCCTCAATGAGTTGGTAAATTTTAATTGATTAATTGCACGTGAGTTGGTAAAATAGATTGCTATTACGTGTAATTTTAATCGGTTGAGATAATAATCGGTCTAGTAGTAATTGAGATTTTGGGGTTGTTTTGATGAGTTAATTGACATTCTAAGCCTAAGTCGTTAATTTGAAACTAATCGGGTTAACGGGTGTCTACCTAGTGATTAATGAGTACCGTACCCGTTTTAATTGAGTTCGGGACCGGAAACGTATATATATCTTAGGTGATAGTTTATTTCTTCATTTCACCAAAAGTTTACAAGTGCATATGTGTGTGTGTGTACTCAGCTGGACCAGAAAGGAAGCCAAGAGAAGGATTTCAGCAACCAAGAATTGAGGAATCATCACCACTATCACCTTTTTCAAGTTGTAACTCTAATCCAAGATCGAAAATCGGAATTAAGGTTGGTGATTCGTACCAAAATGAGTTGAATTATCATATTAAGTAGTTAGCATGTGTTGGGGTTGAATTATAACCCCTGAGTTGTGCAAAATCGAGATTAAAAGTAGTTCCCGTAAGTTGAATAAAAACAGAGCATAACCTGCTCTGTTCGTCGCCGCATCGCGGCCGAGCTCCCCTGGTCGCGCCCGCGATCAGGGTGAGGCGGTTAAGGGTGGTCGCTGGTAGTGGAACGCGACCGAGACGTTAGGCGCGGGTCGGACGAGCACGGGCGTGCTCAGATGAGCCCGGCCACGACGAGAGGGGCAGCGCGGAGTCATCGCGTCCGAGATGACTGGCCGCGACGAGGAGCCCGCGACCACGATCTCGGCCGCGCTCCTGGCCGCGCTCCGCGCTCGTGTGTCTTGGCTTGTTGATTCATGTTGAGCTAGGGAGTCTAGTAGTGTAGTCGTTATGAGTTCCGTAGCTAGTCGTTACAGTGTAGTTGTATTTATTGTTGCCAGGATTCGTAGCTAGACCTGGGACTTGTAGATACTGTCGTTGATAGCGGGACTGTAGTCGTGCTTCAGGTGAGTTACTTACTTGTTGTTTATTATCCGGGTCCGATGTGGATCCTTTTATACGTTGACATTTGTTAGCACAGAGCAGAGCACGTGGATTGCGCGTACTGTTGTTATACGCAGAGTAGAGAGGCCTGTTGGGTCATTCCCAACTCAGTGGACCTGACAACCCATTACTTTGTGGAATGGGCTATGCAGGCTGTGCCGGGTCGCTCCCGATGAGGCGTCAGGCAGTTGAGGCCGGCTGCATGTTGATTACTAGTCGTTATATTGTGCTAACTATTTTATAAACTGTTTTAAAGTTGTTTATAGTAACTCACCAGCTTTCCGCTGACTGTTGTTTAACTGTGGATCTCAGGTACGAGGACTGAGGCTAGGGACACAGCGGGCAGTAGCCGAGACCCGCCGCGTGGACAGTAGTTAGTGACTACTTTCGTAAGTAGTCTTGATGTTTTGTGGTTTGGCTTATTAGCCAGTGACTTATGGATGACTATAACCTATACTTATGTTGTGGTTGCTGGACTTTGTTGACGGGGGTTGGTTCCCGTCCTGTGATACTTATGTCCGATGTTGATATATAGTAGTAATTAGCTGGTTAACCCTTGATGACATTGCCTATGATTTGATGACGTGGACTGTAAGTCCTATGTGGCATTAGTCGTAAAAAGTAGGGTGTTACACAGAGTTCAAGAGACAGACGAGATCGGGATAGAGACAGAGACAGGGATAGGGAGCGGAGATCAAGTGGATCGAGGCGGAGCCAGCGATCAGATAGTCAGAGTCAGAGGCAGAGTTCGAGATATACAGGGCAGAGTCAGAGCAGTGTGGAGCAGAGGCCTCGAGATGGAGGTGATAGGGGAGACAGTTCGGTTGGAGATCGGGAGTGCCCGAGATGCCACCGTCGCCATAGTGGACCATGTGTGCCCATGTGTTATCGATGCGGTCAGCGGGGACATGCTGCCGCCATGTGTACTGTTCCAGAGCCGTTGTGCTTCCGTTGTGGGAGACCGGGGCACAGAGTACGAGACTGTCCAGAGCCGGGACCAGTGGTGCAGGGTGTGAGTTCTGGTGGGGCCAGACCAGAGCCGTCGTCATCCGGCCGTCATGATACTAGGGCGCGAGGTCGGGTCTTTCAGGCGACTGCAGAGGAAGCTCGAGATGCTGCTGATGTGATTTCGGGTATGTCTTTCTGAGCCTGCTTTGAGTATGTGTCAGTTGTGGGGCGGATTATTGGGTTATGTCTGTGATAAGAGTATGTATTCTGTTGCGTGTGACTGCTTCATTGTGTCTGTGATTATGTGGCTCAGTGATAGAGGTGTGGAAGGGTTGTGTATGGGTTATATGGGATTGTTATATATGGGTATGTGTGTGAGAATGAGATATATTGTGGTAAGATGGGTTATCAGAATTCTGGGATTTGGGCATTGTGCTATGATTAGTGGATTAATTTTGCTGAGTTATGTGAGTTATATGAGTAATCTTTGTGAATGTGTTCGTGATGTGCTAGTGGATTATCATATTGATAGTGGATTTAAATTCTTGTGTGTGCTATCCATATCTATGATATTGCGTTTTATGAGATATGTTTATCTGTTGTGGTAAAAAGAGTTGAGAGTTCTGTTGTGATAGTGGATTAACCTATTGAGAATGGATTTAATCCCTTGTGAGTTCAATCATGTTTATAAGCTTGCGTTTAGTGATTCGATAGAGATATCTTTATGTGTTGTGTCAGTGGATGATCTATATAGAGCTATGCGAGTGTCTGATGAAAAAGAGTGAAGATCGATGGATCGAGATCATACGTGGACTGAGTGGCTTATGAGGTGACGCCACGTGAAGATTCTGTGGATAGAGGATCTATCAGTTGCTGATATGTGAATTAGGGGATTTAACCGAGCTAATAGTGGATTGCCTGACTGTGAAGTGAAGATGTGTATTAGTGATGATTGTGACATTCAGAGTCCAAATGCGAATTCAACAGAGTTGTTGATAATTATATCGAGAGTTACGAGCTGAGATTTTGGGGATTTAACTTAGAAATGTGTATTTGCGAATGGCTTGCGATAGATTCCGGGGACGGAATCTCTTTAAGAGGGGAGGATTTGTAACATCCCAATTTTGAGATAATTGCGTGTAATTATTTTAGTGGATATTTAAATAATTATTATCGTGTTGGGCCAATGAGATCCCGAGTAGCGGATTAAACGTGTCGGGTTTATGGGTTACGTGTCACCGGGTATTTAATTTAGTGGATTAATTATATATTTGGGTTCGTGGAGTTAAATGGGTTAAAAGAATATTAATTGTGAAAATGTGATATCGGGTTCGGGTTAATGGGTTCGGGACCGGCCAAAATGGAGATAAACATATACGTGTCTTTTTCCTTCTTTCTTATCCATTTGAGATGAGCCTCAAAGGTGTGTGTGTGTTTTGTGAGGAGCTCCAGCAAGCAATTGAAGCTTAAGCCAGGGATTTGGGTGCTGCATCTTGTCTTCATCTCTTCTTTGTGTTCTTGAGTATTGAGGTAAAGAATTTTATGATTTTGATGGTATAAACTTGAGATATGTGTGTGTAATGTTAAGGGTTTGATTCTGAAATCATATGAGTTGTTATAGATGAGTTCTTGGGTAAAATTGAGGGTTGAAATCGATTTGGGGGTCTGAGTACCCCTGGAACCGCCATGGAAATCGAAGTGCAGGGATAAAGGCAGGCGGGAAGTCGCGGCGCGACGCGCAGGGGGCCGCGGCGCGACGCGCAATGGAGCAGAGGCGCGGCGCGAGGTGCAGGGGGCGCGGCGCGGTCAGCAGTTGGGCCGGGTTCTGCGTGGGGTTTTAAGGTCTCGTTGGGGGTTGCTTTCAAGTCGGGCCTCGTTGGGGATTTTGGGTCGGGTGTTGATAGGATTTTCGGGGTTTCCGATTGGGATTGTTTCGGGGGTTCGGGTCTGTTATGGGTCGTATTTTGATTGGGCTTTCGGGGTTCTGTTGGAGATTGCAATTGAGTCTGAGTCGAGTTCATGTTCATTATGAGTTTGTGATATATGTCCGTGGATTTGTGTTAACGAGTTGGGATCTGTGTAATTTTAGGGACGAGTCAGCGAGCCGAGCCGAGTCAGAGATTCCGGGATTAGTGGATCGACCAGGTGAGTACCCGAGTTCTTTTCTAAACCGCGGGACTGTTTTCCGAGTCATGATTGTGCAGTTAGCTTTGTATATGTGTATATTGTGTATTGTGAATGAGACAGGGACGCGGGCGCCAGGTATGATTCTGTTCTTACATATGTGATATATGTGCATGAGATGAGATCCAGTCCGGGGGTCCGTGATGAGTTCCATACGGACGGTGATCCGCGAAGAGTGATCGCGCGGGTTGACTGTCCCTAACAGTCCTTGGAGCGTGTATACACGGCAGAGCCTGTAGCCGGTTCGCGCCCGCGCTACAGGGTTGTGGCTAACCACTGGTGCGCACGGTCGATAACTTAGAGTTTTAAAAGATTGTTGTCTTTTCAAATTAAATAATTAATTAATACCAAACTTTATTATTTATAAAATGGATCTATTTATATGAAAATTGATTACTACTTATAACCCAAGCCAATGAGTTATTCATAGAAAATATAAAAGATAATGTATACTTACATAATATATGAATTGTTTATTTTGATGAAAAGATGCATCCAGTGTCATCAACCATAGTGTTATCAACCATGAAGACGAAACTACATAATCATGTGATTAATAGAAAATTAACATCCATATTGGAATCCAAAATGAATTTTGGGTGATAAGATAATTTGTTTATGAAACAAACACCACAAATTGTAAATTATATTGAAAAAAGTTAAATAGAAACATATAAAACTTATGAATTCGATAAATAAACATGAGTAAAATATAATAACATAATTTTTAATGTTGGATTAATAGTAAATGTAAACATGTGAATGACAAATAAGAAATCTAGGGGCTTTTCTTCTATGATAAGAAACCCTTAGTGATAATGCAATTTTTTCTATTATGATTAACTAATCTAAATTTAACAAACACAAACGAAGTAATTAGAATCCTAAATCAATACTCCATCTATTTGTATTATAATTAAGAGCCCTAAAAACCATAATAAACAAACACATTTACATTCTTATAAAAAATCTTTGTTGACAACAAAGTGAATGCCAGCTTCAAATATGAATTTTGTTAACCATATTTAATAGGTTGATGATTTTGAATATCATCTAAGATGTATGCAATAATTCTTGTTTGTGTGTGTGTGAGGGGGATACAAAGTAGAAGAAGAAGGATTGTTAAATGAAGATTTAAAAATAATTACCAAATTTATAAGGCAAAATATTATCAGTTATTAATGCTAATTATTAATTAATAATGAATGTTTTTTTAAGTTTTAACAATCAATTGTAATTGTAATGAACCTTTTTTTTACTAATGAAGAATGAAAAGTTTTTAAGCTTTATTGAAATTAGTAACATATATTTATAATGAAGTGGTTATCACTACACATGTTAATAAAATGAACGGTTTCAACTTTGAAGTTAATAAGAAGTGAGTATTTTATTTATTTATTAAGGAGGGATAACCAATGGATTCAAATAAATGCAAAAAATAAATAAAGATAAATGATCATGTTATTGTTACATGATATTGCTAAAAATCCGTTTATAATTATTTTATTTAGAATTAACCTTTTAAATTTTATTGTAATGTTTATATATTACAAAAATTAAGAATTTTATATTTCCTTGAATTAAACAAAGAAAGTATAATGTAATTAAATTAATATTTTTAAAAAGATTGTTGGTGTGCTCAAGTTAATTAATTAATACAAATGTTTATTATTACTATTCTCTAAAAAAAATAATTTAATCATACAATAAATTATTACATTCATTCAACTTATATAAAAGTTTAATTAAGTAATTATTTAAAATAAAAGTTTTAATTTATAGAAGGTTATACGAACTTTTTATTTGTCAAGGTAAATTAGGTAGTGTGTGCCTCTAATTCTTTTAATTACCTAATTAATATAAATATATAATTTTGATTTCTTAAAAAATGTTATTGAGTTGTTCAAATTAATTAATTCAAAATTTTATTATTACTAATATTTAAATATAATAATAACTCAATTATATAAAACTATATTATAAGGATTCAGCTTATAAAAAAGTTATTACTTTTAGATGGTTAAATCATTTATACAAAAAATTATTACATGGATTTTTTATAATTCAATAATTAGGATTTTTATATTCTCTTAAATTAAAACAAAGAAAGCAAAATTTAAAGTTTAAAAAAAAAATTTGTTGGTGTATTAATTAATACAAAAGAATTGATATGAAATATAAGAAGGAAAACATATGAAATATAAGAAGAAAAAACTGTATCTAATTTGTCAACATTTTATACTTAATATGATTTAACTAAAAAAAATTATGTTATATTAATAAATAAATATTTGTTTTAAGATATTATTTATACAAAATAAATAAAATTATTATATGCATGTTTCAAATTTAAGACAATATATATGTTTTAGTTATAGTAACCTATTGGTTTAATTGCTTTTAATATATTAAATTGAAGTGATTAATGTAAGGAAATAAATTAGGAAAGAAAAATAAAATGTTATTTATATTTTTTTAATTATAAATTTATTATTGAATAGTTCTATATTAGGAAAAAGAGCAAGAAATTAAAAAGTAATTCATTGATAGGATGACATGTGGCAATGATATGTTCTCCTTTATTATAATAACTAGTTTATGTCCCACGTAAATACGCGAATAAAATTTTATTTCTTATTTAATAAATTTTAATTGATAAAAATTGAGATTTCACTTTATATATAAAATACTACTTATATATTTTATTATATATTATGCGGTATGCATACCTTTTGATGAAAGTCAAAGCTTCATCTCTTGTCATCAAAGTCTCCCATCATAGGAATCTCGTCACTTGATTATCGCCAGTGAATTGGAGGAGTTCGTTGGCATTGAAATGCTTGATCAATGGCCGGAGAGTGATTAGGTTGGTGATGAAGATGAATGATTCATAATAGACCTAGAGAGGGTACAAAGAACACTTCATGTTCTTAAATCTCAAATGGATTCGTTTTGATTTTCTTTGACGATGAACACAATGCAAATATAAGGTATGCAGTGGCGGCAAAGTATTGAGGTCAAGGGATCGCGACGAAGGCAGTGAAGATGGAGGTGAAATAGGTTTGGTGGATTTTCCTAAAACAATAAGGTTGCAGACGTCTACTGATGTAGAGAATAAAGGTTCTTAAAAGGTGTTGGAGAAGGCTGGTTTAGATTAAAAATTAATAGTGTATTTTTATTTATAAATCTATTTAGGATTTATCTTTTTTTATAATAATAAGTTGTACTAATAAGTTGTATTTATCTTTTATTTAAAAATAAATCTATTTAGGATTTATCTTTTTTAAAATAATAAATTGTATTTATCTTTTATTTAAAAATAAAAGTTGTATATAATAAATTGTATTTATCTATTATTTTTTATAATAATAAGTTGTATTTATCCTTTATTTTAAAAATAAAAAGTTGTATTTATCTTTTGTGGTGTAACGTGGAAGCGCCACGTATGCATTTGATGTTCTCTTTTATTATATATGTATTTATCTTATAATAATAAGTTGTATTTATCTTTTATTTTAAAAATTAAAATGCATTTGATGTTCTCTTTTATTATATATTGTATTTATCTTATAATAATAAGTTGTATTTATCTTTTATTTTAAAAATTAAAAGTTGTATTTATCTTTTGTGGTGTAACGTGGAAGCGCCACGTATGCATTTGATGTTCTCTTTTATTATATATATATAGATAGATAATATATAGATATAGATTTGATAATTTTAATAAATAAGAAATAAATATTATTATTTATTAAATTAATACATGTAATTAACATTCTCATTTAATTTAATAAAAAAATTTATGACAATCATTTAATACATGATTCAATAAAAAAACTTATGACAATCATTTAATACATGGACTCAACTTTTATAGTATTTAATTTAATACTTAGTAAATAAATATTATTATTTATTAAATTAATACATGTAATAACCTTATTATTTAATTTAATAAAAAAATTATGACAATCATTTAATACATGGACTCAACTTTCATAGTATTTAATAAATAGTAAATAAATATTATTATCTATTAAATTAATACATGTAATTAACATCCTCATTTAATTTAATAAAAAAATTTATGACAATCATTTAATACATGGACTCAACTTTTATAGTATATAAGATTCGAACAAGTTTGACGTAATGAGTTCCGACTTGATCCATTGTTTGTATTTAAAAGTAGTTATACATCCATCAATACATACTTACATATATCTACACACACACACACACACACATATATATATACACAGGTGTTGTTTGTTTTTTAAGAAGTAAACTGTCTTATGCCTTTTGCCACGTCTACAGCAGAAGAGGTGGTCTAAAAGTATGCAGACTGTAAAAAGAAGACTGTGCATTTTGTGAACATAAATTGTATTTTCGAATAAAAACTGTTGAATTAATATAAACATATAAAAATGATTACATTGAACATGTCAACCAAATATTTTATATCAATAGATAATAATAGTTACAAACTATCATCATGGTCAAAAAATGATATTTCAAAGTGTAAACTATAAAGCAATGTTGCAAAAGTCGTTAGGCGGTAGTCGGCCGGCTCGCCAGGCGACTAATCAGCCTAGGCGCCTAGACAGGGAGTAGTCGGGGAGTAATCGGATTGATTTTTTTATATGTAAATTTCAGAATTTACCTACATATTATACATTTATGCATGTATGTATGTGTATATATACAAAATAAATAGTAATATAAATATAAGTATAGTATAATTATAATAATAATAATGTTTAAGTACATTATTAAAATTTAAATTGTAAAGAATTTAAAGTATTAATTAATACATTTAAGGGTTAAGTGACTTTTTGACCATCCAACTTTCCGATTTTTTTTTATATAGTCATTAAACTATTTTTTGTCCCGATTTAGCCACTGAACTATATTTTGTATATATATTTAGCCACTAAACTTTCTTTTTAGCGATTTAACCACTGAAAATTGTCTTGATTTAGCCATTAAACTATCATGTTTTGTACCGATTTAGCCATTAGTTTTATTTATTTTCGCAAAATAGGACACTAAACTAAAGTTTAGTGGCTAAATCAGGACAAAAAATAGTTTAGTGGCTAAATGGGACAAATCTAAAAGTTAAATGGTCAAAATAATACTTAACCCTATATTTAATGCAATTAATATTAAGTGTAAATTTTCACCTGCTCTATAAGGGTATAGCACCAACAAGCCCATTACGTTATTTAATGCATTTAATGTATTTTAAAATCCCAATAAAGAAAAACCAACGGTCATAGAAAACCAAAAGACAATACATAGATGCAGAGAACAAGCTTTCACTCTTCATTCTTTCACTCAACCCCTCTCTCTCTCTCTCTCTCTCTCTCTCTCTCTCTCTCTCTCTCTCTCTCTCTCTCTATCCCATCTTCTTCTCCCTGTAACTCATCGAAGAACCACGACTACCCTCACAGCAACACACCACCACCAGATCTGACACAGTCTCACCATCGCTCTCTTTCTGCACACCAGCATTCTACACTGCCCATGTCCAGCTCGAAGAAACCAAATCACAAATTAGAGAGCACTTGAGGCTGGAATCGACATATCAATCTAGGCCGGAAGCAATCAAGAGAGTATGGAATCGATCTCCATAGCAATCGAGAAGGCTGGAATTGACAGGCTGTAATATGTCATGAAAGATTTGGACCAATTTGGTCCGACTTGGTCCGCCCATCTCCGCCTCCGCCTAATCTACCCCGATCATAGCCTAGTCGCATCGGCCAAAGCCCGCTCACCGCCTAGGCGCCGACTAATTGGCCGCCTAGGCCGATTTTTACAACACTGCTATAAAGAAACAATCTAAATTTCTAAACTATATATATAATTAATCAATAATCAATTCATAAAGAAACAATATCAACTTCTAAACTATAAATATATATACACCTTGGTTTTAAAAAGCGCGCATCAGGAGCGCTGAGGCGCCAGGCGCCAGGCGCATCCAGGCGATAGCAGAATCGCTTCTTTACACCGTTTCCATGCGATGTCATGATGCGGTAGGAGGCGTTCGCATTAAGTCCGCCTCGGCCCAGGCGTTGCCTCGCCGCTTCTGTCGCTTCCTGTATCTGGTTCCTTTTTTGGGCCTTTTAAAGAAAATAATGGGCTCCTCTAGTTTTGTTTAAGCCCGATAACAAGGACGGGTTATTAAATGTGAAGAAAACGAATAAGAAAAGTCAAAATCATAACCCTAAGTCAATATTATGCTGGGTCTCTTCCTAGTCTTCTTCTGTTTATCTCCTTCTGTTATTATATTCTCCAACTTGGTTTCTCATGGATTTGTGTTATTCATTTTTGTACTGATGAAGGGGAAGAATATGTAAATTTGTGTTAATTATTTTGTATTATTATGGATTCTGGCGATGGATTTGGAACTAGGAGACTACTTTGACACAATATATATTGATTTATAGGATTTTTAGTTGTTAAATATAGTGTTAATATGTTTATTTGCATGAAGACCTGATACTAAAATAATTTAGAAGTGTTTTACTCTAAGGCGCCTCGCGTACGTGATGCGTGCGCCTCGCCTTGCGCATCGCGCCTCGGGCTCCAGAACACTTTTCGCATCGGTGCGCCTCGCGCCTTTTTAAACCAAGATATACACACACACATACATATATATAAGGATCCTTTGAGCACCATTTATAATTAAGCACTAGTGAGCAACAATCAAAATAAGGTTTTATACATACAAATTTTATATATACAAGCTTTGAACAAATAGAAATAAGCTTTCAGTGGATTCATAGGCTTTAATATACACAAGATTCACTATCTTCGTTACGTTTTCATGCTTTTATATATACAAGCTTCATTAGGTTCATGGCATTCATAAGCTTTAATATACACAAAACTCATTAGATTGATCGCTTTCAAACTATGTAAATAAGTTAACATGCAAAGGTTTTAATTGATGCTCATTTGTTAAATTTTTATTGGAATGGTGCTTAAATGATCCCCATTCTGTGTGTATATGTATGTATATATAATCATTCAAGAATCGTTTTCTAACGAGACAATCATTTGTTGTTAGTTAAATTATACTATTGATTGAATACATAAATCCTAAAAGAAACAAGCCTACTTGAAAATTATATTATGGAATGATATCATAATTTAAATTCAACCCAATTTGTATATTCAAAACCAGTACTTTAATCCTTCTTTGCAACATTGCACTTTAGCCAGGAGACCCACCTGATTGAACTTAACCTATACTCTTGGAACACTTCGCAGCTTACATATTATCTTTCAAGTTCCACGTCACCCATTAGTTTAGTTGTAGTACTTCTAATTTATTTTTGCATGTTAAAATTTTGTCATCAAACATTTCATTCTATAGATGTGTTTCATGTGCAAATACAACAAAACCCATTTACTTTACTTTAAGTGTTTCATATGCAAATACAGAGAGACAGAGAGAAGATCGACAGACAATGGGAGAGAGAAGAACGACAGACATAGAGAGAGGGGGGGGGGGGGAGAAAGAATTCATACCTACGACAGCGTGGGAAAAGGGTGGCGGCGTTACCGGCGGCGACGTGGGGGAGGCCGGTGGCAGCGTGGGGGGTGGGGGGAGGGGCTGGGCTGCTTGTGGGTGACTAGGGTTTTGGTGTTGAGAGGGAATAGCAAAGGAGAGATTGGGAGAAGATGTTAGAACTTAGGTGGAAGGCAATACCCGAAGCCGTTCCACGTTGGAAGATGCCGGCGGGCACACCACCTCCACCTCGTCGGCCCCAGCGAAAATGGCCCCCGCTCGGCTCCCCGACACCCACGGCCTTTCCCTTGTTTTTTTTTTTTTTGTTTTTTGCTACCAAACGGACCGTTCCCCAAATAAATAAAAAAATTAATATTTTCTCTCTGTAAATACTTCAGTCTCGTACATTCATCTTCACATTTTCCAAACTCTGTACCTTCTCTCTTTCAATCTATACACTTTCACACATTTCATTCTCTTAAATTCTGGATCGAAATACCGGCAAACAACCCGCTTCTAGTCGACAACGCGGTAATACTAGTTCTCGAACAAACTCTCCATTCCACCCATCGCAAAATCATCCACCAAAGTTTGCGGAATTTACCGCACCATATATACCATATTTTTCACAATATCAATATCATCATACATTCCACAAAACCCACAATTTCCATCCATTCCACAATTTTCTCAACACTTCCGGTCACAAAACCCCCAACTTTCGTCCCAATAATTTAACGAGGGTTTTGAACCATTTTTAGATTATCGGATCAAGCATCCGGCGATGACGAGGACGAACTAGAATTGATACCCGAAACTCAACCAGACGACAACGAGACGACGAGACGATTCCCGTGACATCGCGGGGCGTCAAGCGAAGCTATAAATTAACAAAAAAATGGGTCCAATGAAAGCAAAAATGTGGACCTCGCACGAAGAAAATGCATTGGCGGAAGTCTGGATTAATGTTTTCTAGGATTTAACTACCGGAAACAATAAAAAACGTTCAAATTTTTTGGGTCGAATCCTCGGAAATTTTTATAGCCAAATAGGTAGAATTACCCGCACCGTCCACCAATTAAATTCAAAGTGGAAAAATATGAACCGCAATTGCACAAAATTTGGCGACATGTTTAACAACAACATGATGAATCGGCGAATCGGTCAAAACGACTACAACGCTTTCACTACAATCCAAGAACAATACAAGGCCCTCCGCAAAAATAAGTTGTTTCCATACCAATCAGCTTAGGAGGTAATTCGACATCATCCAAAGTGGAACGTCGTTCCACAAATGGATGATTTTGTTCAACCGCAAAGAAAGCGATCTAAAACTTCCGATTCTAAAACGATTGGAACACCGTCTTCGGAATCGGCATTTTTAGGTGTTCACGATGAACAAGACGACGAGGGCAACGATATTCAGCAGCTTCAAAAACCACGCCGCAAGGGAAAAAATCAGCATCAACATCAAGCGATCCAGAGATGTACAAACAATTTGAAATGTTTTCAACTTCTCACGTCGACGATGTTGAAAATAAGAAACGTCACCGAAGACGACTTGAAGAAATAAAAGAAAAAAATGGAGTACGAAAAGGAAATAAAAGAAAAAAATATCAAGCGTACGTATCGTCACTGAATGAACAACAACAAGAACGAGACATGGAGTTTTTCATTCAGCCACACGACCATTTGTAAGGTGCCGCTTTGCAAATCGTATTACAACACAAACAAAGAATAGCGGAGCGTCTGGGATGGCAATTGTAGTTTCGTAATTTTTTTAGTTTTTAGTTTCGTAATTTTTTAGTTTTTTGTTTCGTAAGTTTTTTAGTTTTTAGTTTCGTAATTTTATTATGTAACAAATTTTAAATATTTATGAAATTAATTATTTTAGTTTTAATTGTTTTGTTAATTAAAATGAATTTATTTTAAAAAAATTAAGAAAGATGGAAAGGTTTAGAAATGTAATATTTCCAAGTTAGCAAAATATTTCGGACCATAATTGTTCATCAAAGTTGTAAGCTTTAGACATCTTAGGGCCGAAAATGTTGAATGATTTGGATTATAATCACAAGTTCACAACTGTATGTAATTTTATTTGGATGCAATCACAAGATTTGGTATTTTTACTTAAATGATATGTAATAATTGGCAACCGGTTTCAACAATTAAAATATATTCCACGAAGGTTATTTATATGCCCACATAGGATTAATAACCGATTTCAACCGGTTACCCATTGATAAAACATTAACTTACTGATTTTTAGTTAGTTCGGAGTTTTCTATGCAACTAAAATTGGTTTGAGGTTTTAATCACAAAATACTGACAAGTTGAGGGTTTTTACGCAATTATCCCTTATTTAAACATACAATTGTGAACTAATATTTTATACTTAGAAAGTGTGTAACTATATCATGCTAGTATTGAAGAGTTTAATAGAGTAAAACGAGTTTAGTGTGAAATCTGTGTAATGTGTATCGTGGCAACTGTACGGCTGGGTATTGTGGTAATGATTAACTATTACCACATAAATGACTTGTTTGGCCGATGAGTTCATCAGTCATGTATCATCACATTTCAATTCATATTATTCATGCATATAAACATTTAGCCATACCATATCAAATACATGACATTAATTAGCATGTTATTGTGCATGGTCACATATCATGTTATCAACAAAGGTGTAAACAACAATTAAGATGTAATCATTTTTCAACGTTAGTCACAGAACTCACAGTGACCGCCTAATTATAGCTTTGACGTCTCAATTCGACCCATAAATGCCCAAATAAGGCAAAAGCTTGTTCGAATATGTTTCAACAATCCAATTTGCCTATATAAGGTTTACATAACAAATATATAAGCCCTCAAAGTTAATTAAGTCCATAAAGTTCTCCGAATATGAGTTCGGATAACAACGTGAGAGTTTCGGGTCATTCCGGCACCCAATGAACTTGGATTCATGTTCCAACTTTAGGAACAACTAGACTCTCACAATAGGAGTTTTCAATAAGTGTTGGATCCCAACATAGAAGCTCAATGCTCTCAACAACTCTTAGAACCTTTCCAAATACATTTCAGGTTCTAAATCGAAGCCTTAATCCATTTCGGGACTCTATGAGACCAGAATGTGGAATTAAATTAACACTTAATTTAGAGGTATTTTACAAAGTATTATGTTGGCGTAGGCTCCCGGAGCTAAAAATGAAATTTTTGGATAGAATGGTTTGATTCGTCGAGTCGTAGGGCCAACTCGTCGAGTCAACCCCAGACCTGCACTTCTCCCCCCTTACCGATTTTACACCCAAAATTTGAAAATTCAATCAAACTCAAAACCAACACTTAGGATCGATCACAACATATTTTAACACTTTTGAGCTCATTTTGAGCTTCCAACACATTCCAAATGCAACCGTTCGATCTATGGCTCAATTTGAGCCTAATTGAGTTTCTAACTCAGTGTAACACCTCGATAATTATGAGGTAATTAACTTAGCCTATAGTGACACTTAATAATTCTAATGAAGCTTTATTATAATTATTTGGTGTATTGCTAATCATAGAATATATTTTAGATAATGTATAAAGGGGAACAATATTGATAGTTAATAATCAAGTATTATAGTAACATATTATTATTGATAATGTTAGTTTTAAAATTACGCTTAATGCTAATTAATATGGAAATCAACAATACGGGTAATAAACTTTGTTATAAAAGAAAAGATGCATTGTTGAAAGGGGTGTCATGTGAACATGTATGAATGTTGGAGGGGTGGGGTTGGCCAAAGGCCAAAAGTCTTCTCTTTTGTTCCTTAAAATCGTTCAAATGCACACATACACACACACACCACATTCTTCATTTTTTTTTGCAAAGAAAATAGAAAGAAGATGGAAGGAAAGGTAGAGTTTGGATTAGGCGATCAATAGTGGGAGCTTTGAAGTTGTGATCTTGCTTTTGGTGTCTGTAAGTGAATGTATTGTAACACCCGCTAATTCCAAGGTAATGGATTAATTTCAAGACTTTTATCTCAATTATTAATTCGAGAAAATAGGATATAAAATTCAATTATTAGACATTTAAGATATTAAATTTTGTAGTCTAATAATTTGGAACTAATTATTATTATTATTATTATTATTATTATTATTATTATTATTATTATTATTATTATTATTATAATATATATATATATATATATATATATATATATATATATATATATATATATATATATATATATATATATATATATAACAAATCTCTTCATAGTCATGATAAAAAAAATAATACTAATAAAAAAATAATTAATTAATATATATGCATGCATGAACATGCCATGACCATGACCATCATCATCATCCTTATCATATATATATATATATATATATATATATATATATATATATATATATATATATATATATATATATATATATATATATATATATATATATATATATATATTTATATATATATATATATATATATATATATATATATATATATATATATATATATATATATATATATATATGAAACCTGCTAACCTATTATCAAGAACATACACACACATACAAAGAATTGGGTTATTTTCTTATTTGAGGTTGGAAGCAAGGGTTTCATCATCAACAACCATTGTTAAACTTGAGGTAAGCAACAAATTCAACCTAAATTTAAATTCCCGTATGTAGTTTTTGATTGAGGTTGGAACTCATATAAAAAAAAAAGAAGTATAAATATTGTTACTATTCTGAAAATGAGCAACCAAATAATGTGTATTATCATCACCGTCATCATTATTTTGTTTAAAAGCTTCAATAAAACTTGAAACCTCCATTAATGGAGTTCATTGAAGGTTAAATGGGTTTAATGCTTTAATCCGAAAATATACATAAAATTGATAGAAATGTGATTATAAATCATATTTGAATGATTATTTGAATAATAAATTCGGATATGGGAGTTCCGGCCGGCGAGTTTCATCGGTGGCGGTGGCCACCGGCGGCGGCTCTGTCTGCGACCGCACAAGAAAGAGAGAGAGAGAGAGAGGAGAGAGTAGGGTGTTGTGTGTTGGTGGAGGTCGGATCGACGCCGGAAACCGGCGACCCGCCGGCGGCGGCACTGCCTTTCCCCTTTCCCTTTCCTGAGTTTTTTTCCCCTTTTCTTTGGCTGCACACTACCGAGAGAGAGAGAGGTCATAGATTGAAAAAAAAAAGGTTTTCATTTTATGGATTAGGTTAGCTTATGGGTTTAAGAAATTTAATGGGCTACATTCTTATTTTTTTAATTTAAGTTAGGGTTGGGCTTTAAATTTAAAATAATGGTGGGCTGTATTGTAACACCCGCTAATTCCGAGGTAATGGATTAATTTCAAGACTTTTATCTCAATTATTAATTCGAGAAAATAGGATATAAAATTCAATTATTAGACATTTAAGATATTAAATTTTGTAGTCTAATAATTTGGAACTAATAATAATAATAATTATTATTATTATTATTATTATTATTATTATTATTATTATTATTATTATTATTATTTTATATATATATATATATATATATATATATATATATATATATATATATATATATATATATATATATATATATAACAAATCTCTTCATAGTCATGATAAAAAAAATAATTAATTAATATATATGCATGCATGAACATGCCATGACCATGACCATCATCATCATCCTTATCATATATATATATATATATATATATATATATATATATATATATATATATATATATATATATATATATATATATATATATATATATATATATATATATATATATATATATATATATATATATATGAAACCTGCTAACCTATTATCAAGAACATACACACACATACAAAGAATTGGGTTATTTTCTTATTTGAGGTTGGAAGCAAGGGTTTTATCATCAACAACCATTGTTAAACTTGAGGTAAGCAACAAATTCAACCTAAATTTAAATGGGAGAATTTCATATATACACCTCCAAAACTTCATAATATCATATATACCCAACCTAAAATTTTAATATCATATATATCCCTCCTAAACATCATAATATCATATATACCCAATTTTAATAATTAATATCACATATATCCCTCTTAAACTTCATTAATATTATATATATCCAAATTCATTAATTTAATTACTTTAGAACATTTAGAAATCATATTTAATTTGATTATTAATTAATGACCATTATAAAATTACTTATTTCTTCTTTCCACTAAACCTTCAAAATATCATATTTATCCAACTTAAATTAAAATATTGTATTCCTTTAAATAATTTTATGTAATTTATTTTTGTAGACTTTACTATCCAACTTTTTCATAGTAAAAATAATTAACATTAACAAAAAAAATTGTATTATATTTTTGCTAGTTCGTAATCAAATCGTGTCGTCTTATTATGTTTTCTTATTTGTTTTTTTTTTCTGAAGTTTTCTATATACAATTAAGTAATTAAATGTTATGTTCTTTCTTTTCTTTTTCTTTTTTAATTTATAGATGTATTGCATTTTTTTAATTTAGTATATATCTTTTGTTTTTTTTTATATACATTAGTTTCTATTTTTTCAAGCTTGCTTTCGTTTTATAATTATTGTTTTTTCTAGTTTACTTTTTTTTAATTTTTATATTTAATCTATTATTTGAATTATAACTTGTTATCCAATGTTATTAGTTGTGTATATTTTGTGTTAACAATAAGATTATATATATTTTAACCTATATATTTAGAGTCTATATTATATCCTACACAGTAATTATATATAATTTATTTACCCAATTAAATTAATTATTAATATTCTATCCCACATAGTAATTATATATAATTTATTTTGTAAAACCTTTACCATATAAATTTTTGATCTTAAAACAATTTAATATTAACAATATAATTATTACGAAACTCTGGTTTGTTTAAAAATAACTGATTCTTTACTGATGAAAATAACCCTATAATTATAATAAAAAAATTAATTTACTAATAATATATAAATTTCATCCGGTAATTTTAATATTAAAATATTTTCTTGTTACTAATTATTAAACAAATTTTATAGAACTGGGCTCTAAATATACAGGATAAAATATATATAATCTTATTGTTAACACAAAATATACACAACTAATAATATTGGATAACAATTTATAATTTAAATTCTAGATTAAATATAAAACTTAAAAAAAAGGTAAACTTGTAAAAACCAATAATTATAAAACGAAATCAAGTTTTGAAAAAAATAGAAACTAATGTATATAGAAAACAAAGGATATATACTAAATAAAAAAATGCAATACAACTATAAATTCGAAAAGAAAAAGAAAATAAATAACATAATAATAATTAGTTAATTGTATATAGAAAACTCCAGGGAAAAAATAAATAAGAAAATATAATAAGACGATGCGATTTGATTAAAAACGAGCAAAAATATAATACACTTTTTTATTGTTAATGTTACTTTGTTTACTATGAAAAATTTATATAGTAAAGTTTACAAAAGTAAATTATATAAAATTATTTAAAGGGATATGATATTTTAATTTAAGTTGGATAAAAATGATATTTTGAAGGTTTAGTTAGAAGAAGAAATAAATAAGGGTATAATGGTCATTAATTAATTAATCAATATTAAATATGAGTTTTAAATATTCTAAAAATAATTAAATTAATGAATTTGGGTATATATGATAATATTGAAATTTAAGAGGGATATATGTGATATTAATAATTAAAATTGGGTATATATGATATTATGATGTTTAGGAGGGATATATATGATATTAAAGTTTTAGGTTGGGTATATATGATATTATGAAGTTTTGGAGGGGTATATACGAAATTCTCCCAATTTAAATTCCCGTATGTAGTTTTTGATTGAGGTTGGAACTCATAAAAAAAAAAAAGAAGTATAAATATTGTTACTATTCTGAAAATGAGCAACCAAATAATGTGTATTATCATCACCATCATCATTATTTTGTTTAAAAGCTTCAATAACACTTGAAACCTCCATTAATGGAGTTCATTGAAGGTTTTAATGGGTTTAATGCTTTAATCCAAAAATATACATAAAATTGATAGAAATGTGATTATAAATCATATTTGAATGATTATTTGAATAATAAATTCGGATATGGGAGTTCCGGCCGGCGAGTTTCATCGGTGGCGGTGGCCACCGGCGGCGGCTCTGTCTCCGACCGCACAAGAAAGAGAGAGAGAGAGAGGAGAGAGTAGGGTGTTGTGTGTTGGTGGAGGTCGGATCGACGCCGGAAACCGGCGACCTTGCGGCGGCGGCACTGCCTTTCCCCTTTCCCTTTCCTGTGTTTTTTTCCCCTTTTCTTTGGCTGCACACTACCGAGAGAGAGAGAGAGAGAGAGAGAGAGAGGTCATAGATTGAAAAAAAAAGGTTTTCATTTTATGGATTAGGTTAGCTTATGGGTTTAAGAAATTTAATGGGCTACATTCTTATTTTTTTAATTTAAGTTAGGGTTGGGCTTTAAATTTAAAATAATGGTGGGCTGTCATCTTTGTATTTTATTGGGTTTTTATTTGAATTTGTATATAACTTGGGCTGGTAAATATATAAATTAGAGCATAGAGTTGTGTTTTTTTTTTAGGTTTTTAAAAGGGATTTCTTTTATTTTAAATTGGACTGAAATTATATGGATTTAAGTTTAAATGATAGTTTTGATTGTTTTAATATTTCTTCTAAATATTTAGTTGTTTCAATTGTGTAGTTAATTTGGGTATTTAATTAACTCAAGTGGGCATTCACAAATTGATAACCAATTTTGGGCTAGTTATTTAATCTCTCGGTCATTTAATTGGTTAGATTTAATTTAATTAAATTTAGATGGGTTATCCATTAAGTTATATTAAGTATATATGTGGGTTGAAGTAGTATAGAATTAATTATTAATAATATGATTAATGCAAGTTTAAAGGGTTTTTGATTTAAAATTGATATACTTAATCATCTACTTTTATATGAGAGTTTAATATTTGCTTAATAAACTTTAAATAAATAATAACTAAAGTAATTAAGTAAACACTGACAAGTAACTCGATATTTTCTGAATTTTGATCTCGAAACTTTAATTAATTAAAATGGCAGCAAATTCGGTGAACTTTAGATTGAATAAATAGATAATGGACTTAGGAAATTATCGAGAATATTAATAAATAGGCAGTGTAAATTTTATATTAGGACTCTAGTACTTGATTGAGACGTGTGACTTTTGCTAGTGTTTCAGCTGATATTCGGTTGGTCGCTTGGCGGGTTACAGATTGGCGGGCACTGTGAGTAATTGATTTAATTTCACGAATGATCATTGATGATATGTTTATACGGGATATCTGTTTCATTTCTCTTGCCCTGCTTATCGCTTCATTGTCATGCTAAACTGTATATTGTTTATTCATTTCCTCACCATGAGCTATTACATGATAACCCTTATTCCCCGGTATGCATACTGTGTATTTATGTGATGATTGCATGCCTGTGTGGCTGCATGTTATTTTTATACGTTGTAAGTCGGGAGTGTCGCAAGCTGTGTTACTGTGTATGAATTGCTGGGAAGGCCGGATGCTACACAGACAACCTATTCGTGGACGCACTGCTGGGAAGGCCGGGTGCTACACATGTTGACTTTGTGCCGATACTTGTATCATTCATGTTGTTCATGTTTATTTGTGCTATTAAATCTGTTACTCGCTAGGCGACGGCTTACCCCGGTTGTGGGGGCAATGTTTCAGGTTTAGCTGCTAAGGGGAAAGCACCAGCTTCAGGGTCAAGGGTTTGAGGACTCGTGGTATCAGATAGACTTCCGCAAAATTTGTAAATATTCCGAATTTGTAATTGGGATAGGTAGATCCCTAGACTATCTATTGGATGTAATAATTAGATAATTTATTTAGCGTACTCTGAATTTGAGGTTAATGTTGCATATTATAGTAAAAGCGCCGCGTGATTAGAACTGGGCGTTTCATGTATAATTATCCCTCTACATTTCTCTTTTCTCTCTTTGCTTTTCTTCATTTGGAGCTCAAGAACCCAAATGAGTTTCATGGAAACAAGTTGGAAATGACTACATGTTTAATATACGTTGTTGTAGTGTGTTAGTTGATCAAAATGGAGTCATTATATGTATATATATTGGTTGCTTTGGTTGGATTGAGTTAGAATCTCAATTAGGGCTCAAAATGAGTCATAGATTGAATGGTTGCATTTGACATCTTTCGAAAGCTCAAAATGAGCTCAATAATGTCACATATATGTTTAGTAATAACTCCAAGTATTGGTTAGGATTAAATGTGAATAAAAACTCAAATTGGTGTTTTAATTCTAAACCGCACACCAAATGTTTGATGAAATGTCTCAATTGTATTTTGGCTTAAAATTGGTGTGCGGACGACCCATTATGATTTGTAAACTCTTTGGTATAAATTATTGTTGATATGAGATTAATTAAAATGCCTAATATGTGTCAATTTGAGAAACAATGCAAAACTTATACGACTTTCGAGTTTTGGGGACAACTTGGACATGTTATCTTGTTAAATTCATATAAAATCACTCTGTTTTGGACGTGCCATACCTCGTTGGAAAGCTAAGAGAGATACAATAGTCATATGAAGCTAAATTGGACGTTAAGCAGGTCAAAAATGCACCGGATTGTTGCTGACCTGCAGTTGACAAAAATTGTGATGTCAAACTTTATAAATTCATATAGAATTGATTATAGATCTGTTTGGGATGATTCAAGTTAGATATTATCTTAATTTAAAATATGTTAAGGTAACTCAATCTATAATAAGGTAAAAACCCTACTTTGCACAACTAGATATAGTAAAAAATATGAGACGTTTGGTCTTTATAATTGGATTGTTTTGTTTGGGATGTTCATGCAACTTTTAATATGAAATTATAGGTCATATGTATACATAAATACTTTATAAAGTTGCAAAGTACTTGTGTGACTTGAAGAATCCATGTTTCAGTTTGAGGCTTAACTTGAATTGGATTTTTTGGGACGATTGTGGAAGCTGAAACCTTATTGCCGATCACCGTGAGTTATAGTATTAATATTTCATAATGTGCCTTGCATGTTAGTGTGTATGTCGTTGCATGATACACTTGAGACTTGATTGTGGTTTCGTGATCATACTTGAATGCTTCGTTCATTGAGATAAGATTTGGAATATATATCATGTTTGAGATGTATTGATTCCTATCACTTTGATCATCTTTTCATTTGACCTCACATGGATATCCATGTAATTAGACATGGCAATGGGGCGGGAATCTCAGTTCCCACCCACATCCCCATACCCATCCCCGCTTCTTAATCCTCTTCCCCATCCCCGGTCCCATCCCCGTCGAGGAATGAGTTTCTATCCCCATCTCCGTCCCAATCAGGGATGATCCCCGTCGGGGAATCGGGTTTTTCAAGTTCATAAATTATTATTAAGTTTAAATTATAAATAGTAAAGAAAAATTTATGTAAATAAACTTTAAATTTATTCAAACATATTTGAGTTATTTACATATATAATTTATAATTTATAATGAAACTAAAATAAAGAAATGTTTGCAAAAGAGTTAAAAAAACCACTAAAATGAAAAAAAACAATAGTATTTTTAAATTATAGAAAAGTCATATACAATAATATTTAATATATTATACAAAAATGTAATGAATAAGTTACATTGTAAAGTTAGATATATATAATAATCTATATTAAAACGTAAAACATAATCGGGGTCGGGTTTGGGGTCGGGGATTAAAGTGTCTCTCATCCCCGCCCCATCCTCGTTAATTTAAATTGGGGATTACTCGTCCCCGTCCCTATCCCCGGTCAACTAGGGGATTCACCGGTCAAATCGGGGTCGAGGTACGGGTTTCCCGTCGGGTATGGGTTTTTTTGCCATGCCTACATGTAATATTGGACTAGCTCTAAGTCAGCAAATTGAGGAATACATATTGGACTAACTCTAAGTCAACAAACTGAGCAATACATAATGGACTAGCTCTAAGTCAGCAAAATGAGCAGTACTTATTGGACTAGCTCTAAGTCAGCAAATTGAGCAATACTTATTGGACTAGCTCTAAGTCAGCAAATTGAGCAATATATATTGGATAGCTCTAGGTCAGCAAATTGAGCAATATGTATTGTACTAGCTCTAAGTCAGCAAATTGTGCAAAATAATGTGGACTGACTCTAAGTCTGAAATTGAGCATTTAATCCCATGATTGTTGGTTATATCATTTGACTTATTTGCTTGCATTGCTTATTATGTTTTATTAATCTAGCAACTCACTCAACGTAATGTTGACCCTTTAGTTGTTAATATTTTACAGGTCTTGAGTTATTTTATAGGGAGCCTCTAGACTCCTTACTGTTTGGTTATCCTAAAGCTAATGGTATCAAGACCACCGGTGCTAGTACACCTTGATTGATGTATTGGGTAATTGGGTAGTTGACTTCCCGACCTTGAATACTCGTTTCACAGGAACTTCACCCGTCCCTTATAGAAATAAATATTTGGTATTTTGTTGGCAACATGTTTAGTGCCATTAATTGTAACAGTTTTAATTTCTACTATAATTTTGCAAGTATCATGCATCAATTACTGTTAAATATTAATTCAAATTGTATTGTGATTGTATGGGTGTTTCACTCAGTCCAACCAAATCAACGTATATAGATATGTATCATGGCTCCATTTTGATCAACTAACATATTACAACAACATATTTAACAATTGGAGTCATTTATGATCATTTAACATAAAACGCACTATGGGTTATACTCCATTAATGGAGGAATCAAGCAATAGGAATAAAGTGAGGTTGTTGACAATGCTCGTCGTAAAGCGTTCAAAAATAATTAATAAAAACATCAATCACCTTAACTTATAGCTAGGGTAAGTGGGATCGTCTCCTCAAAGACCATGTGGTTATCAATATTATTCTACGATAGTTATTAACTAATTAATAAAAACTACTAATTAAACTAACTGATGAAATTAATTGATTGAGCGAAACTTTGGAAAAGTAATTATAGCTTTGTAACGAAAACTTAAAGATTGAAATAAGAACGCCAACAACTTCGGATTTAGAGTTTGTGTGGAATTATGGATTATCGACCTAGGGTTGCTAATAACTTAATTAATTGTTATTCCGTTTAATTATCTTTGTAACCTAACCACATAGACATAGTTATGACATTCAAATCTATCGCAATCCGTATTTTGGGCATGAATCATGTCATGTTCACAGTCCGTCTTAACTCCTAACTTAATGAGCTCGGCGATAAAGATATAAATAGAAGCGAACAGAACAATATATTTAAATAATAATCACACTAGAAAACTAAATAAAACATATCGTTCGTTACAATAATACGTTAACGGAAAAACACAAATACTTAACTAATAAACAAACTCTTGAACGATAATAGTATGATCATCAACCAACACGTACGAAACATTGAACATGTCAGGAACAAGTTTCGTAGTTGTCGGATTGATGGTTGAAAGATGGAGCGTAGAAGGAATCAAATCTCTAACCATTTGTCGTTGGTTTCGCGCAGACTACATCGTGAGTGATGAATCTGGACCCTTCTTCCTCTTTTTCTCTTCAACTTTTCGTCCAAATATGTTCCCTTTTGAAAAGTGTTTTAACTAAGGTTGTTGGTCAGGTTACCCAATTACCTAATTGAAACACATTTACAAGTACACTACGTTAATGTGCATAAAAAAGTAACTACATTAACGTGTACAAACTCAAAAGTATATAGCTATTTGGTGTCATTTCCCTTTTTAGTATATATATTGTATACTCTTGTTTATCGATACGTATTTGATTCTACTTTAGGATGGATTTTTGTTTGACATTATGTATTTGAATCATCACAAAAGAACAGACAGGATTCAGTAATCGGCGCAAGCCCCATCAATCAACGCTATAATCAGTTTTTAATTACTTGTCACGGCGCAAAAGAACAACATAAAGTGCGTTGTTATTTATTTCTCACGATTAAGTAGTATTTGAAGTTTTGATTCCTTCAAGGGTTTGTTTGTGCAATGTGCGATGTTTCTTTCTGGGATGGATGATGATGTTTTACTTTGTGCAGTGTTTAAATTGTAAGACACAGAAATGCATCCTCCTCTGACGTTACATAGGCACCCAATGTGTGCTGAAGTAAGTTGAAAATATTTCTATTTTCTTAAACAATTGAGGAAAATTTTCTCCCAATAGATGTTAGGCAGTTGGCAGGGCCGTCTCATGAATTTCTGAGGCTTGTGCTTGTGATTACGACATAGTCGATCCTAGGGGTGTAAACGAGCCGAGCTGAACCCTAGCCCGTCAAAGCTCGAGCTCGGCTCGATTAAAAGTATCAGGCCGACTCGTTTCGAGCTCTGTATGTAAACTCGACTCGGCTCGTGAATAATTATATCTATTTATTTAATCTATATATTATATATTTATTAATTAAAAACTATATTTTATTTGGGCTCGTTTAGGCTCGCGAGCTCGACATGTGAAGCTCGGGCTCGAGCTCGTTTATTAAATGAGCTCATATTTAGACTCGGGCTCGTTTAACTCGAGTTTTTTTTCGAACTTTTAGCGAGTCGAGCTCGAGTAGCTCACGAGTAGCTCGGCTCATTTACACCTCTAGTCGATCCCTTAAATATTATGGTAAATTGGTAATTTTGAGCATTAATTTAATAGGTAAAGTGGAGGTTGCGAAAAACAAAAAAAACTGATTAGTGAGTAATTAAAATAAAAAATACGAATCAAATTGAATTTGACATGATTAACGAACTGATGCACAACGTGATGCTTGTACAACGAAACTAACATGAAAATAGATCAACTGTTATCTATATGGTCATTGATGGCCAATTTAGGACATTCGATGGCCTGTACTTCTAAGAGGCATATCAACAGGCAGAAACACTACTTTGAGCAGTACAAGTCTTAAGAGGATAAATAATGGTGCCTTGTAGCATAATCTTATGATTATAACCTAACATATTAGGTCTTCCCTTTAAACAAATGGTAAGAGAGCTGATGATATGGATTAAGAAATCAAATAGGAAGAACAAGGATCATAGCAAATGAATTCTGGAATTGATTAGCTAAGAAACAGAAACAGGAAATTCCCTCTTTAACCAAAATGTTAAGAGCCTCTCTCAAAGCAACTAAGCTAAGAGCCTAACAAATTCTAACAATATCATTCACACCTTACATCACTCTCTCTTCTCTTATTTATACAGTTCACTCACTAACTACTAACATAATTCCTAATATACCCTTCCTAGAATATACTAATGTAGATTCCTATCAATACTCCCTCCTTCTGAAAGTCTTGATCTCAACACTTGCTTCTAAAAGGTGCAACGGAAATTCCAGAGCACTGATCTGGTATTGTTGCCGGATGTGAATCAGAAATCCTCAATTCTTCAAATTGACAGTAGTCCACTAGTCCCCATGATTGTCCTCAATCTCATCATCCCCTAAGAGAAGAACACGCAAGCGGCCCTCTGGACATTTGTGAGCCGGCCCAAACTGGTTTCCACATCGAAAACAGGCCCTTCTTACGCCTCTTCCCACTCTGATCGACCCAAGGAACGAATTCTCTAATCACGTTGCAACTTTGAAGATGTCTCTAGTGAAACCATCGAAGAAGGATGCTGATTTGATGACTCAATTACACTGCCTGAAAACGTAACCTGAAACCTGAGGTCCATCAGACTTAGGTTGGCGGTTGGCCCAATGGACTCTGGCGTTCCATCAAAGTATCATTAGTAAGCCAATGAACTCGAGATTGGCTCAATTGTGAGAAACGATCCACATGAGACTGATCAATAAGCCCACCAGGTGGATGATAACGGAAACGTGAAATACCTACGTTCTCGGTAGAAGGACGTAACATAGCCTCAATGTCTTTGGTCAAATACATCGCATCCAAACGCGATTGAGGTCGATGTAGACGCACCCAACACTTGACATTATCCCTCAATCCAGCGACTAAATAACCCAACGTTTGCGATTCGGATAATATTGGAACCAACGAAAACAGGTATTCAAAGTCATCGATCTAATCGTGGATGGAATCCATTTGCTTAATACATGCTAATTGCTCAAATGGATTCTGAATTTTCAATCCACTAAAGCATTGCAACAATTCAACTTGAAATTAATCCCAATTGATTGAATCGTGAACATGGGTGACCACCCTTGTCATGCTCATTGAGCCAGACAGAGACGCAGATGAGCAGGGGTGTTGTTAATATCAAAATAGAGATTGGCCTTCTAAATCCACTTCGAGGATCAAATCCATAAAACTCAGGCAATTTAATCTTCTTTACTGCCCACGGTAAACCATTAGTGGTCGGAGGAATGATACCAACGCCACCCGAACTGCTCCCCCGACCTGAATTGAAGAAAGATCTTGGTGATGAATCACTTGAACTACCCCCAGAATCATTAACATGCTGCTTGCCTTGCTGTTTCACCCATCCCAACATAGCCTTACGAAATTCAGCAGATTCCATTTGATCGGCTTCCAATGATTTAAGAGTGGATTGATCTCTGTGACATCAGATTGAAGTTGTCGAATCTGGTCATTTTGCTCAAGACGAGATTGGACAGATCTGATCTGCATGATCACAGCAGAGAAAAACGAGAGGTAGGGACAGAGATGGCAGGTCGGACCAATGATACGGATTAAGAAATCAAATAGGAAGAACAAAAGAGGCTCTCTCAAAGCAACTAAGCTAAGAGAGCCTAACAAATTCTAACAATATCATTCACACCTTACGTCACCCTCTCTTCTCTTATTTATAGAGTTCACTAATCACTACTAACTACTAACATTATTCCTAATTTCTAGAATATACTAATGTGGATTCCTATTAGCTGAAGTGGAGGGAGGTCACTCAGAAAAAGGGTCCATCAATGAATTTGCCCTAAAGCAGCATGACAGCTAGACCTGGTGAAATTAGCCATTCCATGAGCAGAATCTGGAGTAGAATTTGTAGTATTGAAGGTTTTTACTTTATTGTTTTTCTTGATTGAGTTTACTCTTTCTTGTATTACTTCATTGAGATCAATCATGTAAGAGCATGTCAGACCTGTTAACCTCTTAACACTGAATCTCTTTAAGTAAAGAACCTGTGACTTATTGTTCTTGTATTTATGTAATGCTCAAGTAATATGGATCATTATGGAAATGTAGTAACCAGATCCATCAAGTGACATGTCGCTGCCCAGATAAAAAGGTTATTAGAGAGCTCACATGTCCCTAATGTCAATGTTCTCTAACAAACATAAATGTGACTCGTCTAGGTCCTTTTATCGTATTTTGTTTATACATTCAGTTCCTGAAACTAGTCTTGTTGAACATCATTGCTCTTGTGCTTGTAGATAATTGAACAGTTTCAGAAATGCCATACGGACCATCCGTATGGAAAATTCTTTGGTCACCACGGATCTCAAGATAAAGCTCGATAAGTGTTTCCGTCAGGAAGTAAGCTTTCTTTAGCAACTGGGTGTTTTATCTTCTTTTACTGTATTTGAAATCAAGAACATGGGTCAATTTAGTTCTTGTTTGTTTTGTGTTTCCTGGCAGAAAGCTGTGAAGAGGAAGGCCAATTTTGAAGAGAGTAAGAAATTGAAAGAGAGATTACAAGCATATAGGAAAGAAACTGCTTAAAGCAAGGTCATGTAATGAAACCTCAAAATGAATACATTCATTCATGTTACTGTTGGAGATGGAAAATTCATATAATTCGATGCCCATAAAGTAGATATGTTGTGTGAAGTTGCAAACCATATACTCCAGATGTTGTTTCTTTTTGTTGATTTTTACATGATTCAGTTTATGTTGGTTCGTTATAAATGTTGTTGGTTCGTTAGAACTGTGCTTGTGTAATTTTACATTTTGGGAATCTTTCCCATGCTGCTTTTGGCTTTCAGAACTCCTGGAAAACTATATGGTCTGAAAATGGACGTCAAAGTAGGATTGGTCTAAATTCTGTGCTAGAGTAAATGCAAATGTTGTAGAAAAGCATCACAGCTAAGCTCTTTTGCCCTAGTAGTGTAGAAGAGAAAGGCTCAAGGATCAAAAAGCCACAATATATATTTATAATAAACAAACAAGAGTTGGAACATCACGTGGAGACCAGTCTTTACCCATATAAATCCACCCTAGCTTGTGCCAAAACCTCTGGTCCTTCAGGAGTAAGGCCCTTATGTCGATAATAAACACTAATTACGAGTTTGAGTAAAAACAAGCTGAAACGCAACCCTTGGAAACATCATTTTCTAGGAAAAGCAAGATGCAGCACAGCAGTCAGTGATTTTGCCTCTTCTTCGGTTTGAGTTGTCTTATAAATCTTAGACTCTGATGCAGCTCGGGTTTGGCTCCAGTTCTTAAGCACCGACAATGAGACAGGCCCCACCTTTTCGCCACCTGAGCCAGTAACATACCATTGAGAGCTTTCAGTATCTTGAAGTTCTTCCTTGTTTATATCACTAGAGTCAAACAGTTGAGTTGGGGTTTTGACTATGGATGCTCTCTTTGACTTGTGTTGCCTCTCCAGGGAACCAAAAAACTTCTGCAGTTCTATTGCCATTGCATATTTTTCAGATGCAGGCACCTCTTGTTTGCTTTCTTCTACACAAATATATCGGAGGTAGAAGCATGCATTAATTATACTGTGATCAATTACTAAAGCATATATTATGGAGAAAGAACCAAGTGTTTCTCTCTGAAATGTAGGAAATAATGCAGGAAAAGCATTTATCATACCTGAAATGACCCTACTGTCTTTAAAATTTCCAGATGACGTATGCGTTAGAATAGATTTTGGCGAGTCTTTGTCATCTTCAACAGGTCCAGTTTCTTCAACATCTGGAACCACAGTCGGGACCTTTTCTAGTAACATTGACTGGTTGGTTGGGTTTTGTAGGAATTGCCTTCTTTCCAAGTACTCAAAAAGCGTGCAATTAGGTTAAAGACCACGTTAGCATTTGGATTATGAATTATTAATAACCTTCTAGAACAAAGTAAGAGCCAATCATAAATTAATTTTTTCACTACTAGGAAAAGGATATTCTTTTCTCCATCCTTTCTCATTCGCTTGGTCAATACGGTGTTTCAATAAAGCCAGCTCACGGGGAATCCACTGATCGACAGTAAGCAATTTATCATAGCAAGCAACATTAGATGTTCAAGTAATGCATTAATCAACTGAGCAACTTAAAAAAGTAATTAACCTAATTTTAGTAAACAAGAAAGAGAATGTGGCATCATATCAAGAATCCGGATATGCCAAATTGCCAATTATACGACAGCTTTTGCTGTAAAAAAAGGCAACATACATGTGCAACAATGTCCTTGTGCAGATTCCTAGCCTTCTCTTCAAGTTCAACCTGTCATACAACTCAAATTGGTTAAAATTTCGCACTTCAACCAAGCCGAGTTGAGGTGAATTTAAGTTCCACAAGGCTTGAGCTTGACTCGATAATTTGACAAGCTTTCAAGATGCAGGATTGAGGACTGATATTTGGCTTGAAAAGCTCATATATATAGAAGGAGGTTCAGTGAAAAATTTTTGTGCATCGAGATACAAAAGTACCTATGTCATCCATTAGATCAAAAGATTTTATGGTTTAGATTAAATGACAAAATAGTAAATAGTTGGAAAACTTTATGCATCCAGTGCATTCAAAATCAAATGAGAGAGGGTATTTTGGGTAGTTTCGAAAAAAATATAATTTATTGAAATTAATTTTAATTTTATATAAATTTAATATTCTAACAACTAATTATATAATAAATGCTAAATAAATTCAATTACTACACTTCCAAGTTTAACAAAATGTACACAAATTCAAAAAAGATGATAGAGATGTCGATTCATTTCATGTTCATCGTTCAATTCGTGATGCATCTCGAATTTATCTGTACATAATCTTTGCAAATTCATGATGCATCGCTGTTAATCACCATCGTGTTCATTCGTTCATCTATGCATCGTGTTGCTGCTGTAATGCATCATCATCATGTTCATCGTTCGTCAAACATGTTCATCATTTATCGCCGTTCATCATCTATCTATGCATCGAGTTGTCGCTGTCATGCATCGTTCATCATGTTCATCATCGGTTGCCATGGATCATCGTTCATCTTCGTGTTCATTGGAATTTAAAACTAAACATCATGTTCATTTGAATTTGAACATTCCCGACCATGCATTATCTTTAATTCCAAACATGAATCTTCATCAGGATTCAAATAAATACATCATCATGTTCATTTTCGTGTTCATCCCCGGTTTAATGTGAGGAGATAGAGAAAGAGATGGTGGGGGTGGTCTCCATTAAGCCTACCAAAGGGAGAGATGGGAGGAGATAGAGAGAGAAAGAGAGATGAAGGAGAGAGAAAGGGGAGATAAATATTGAATTTGTTTAATGTGATGATTTAGTTAACTAATTCAAATCCCCTTATTATCTTTTAACCATTTTAAAAAATTAATTAAATTATTCCTAAATGCCCTTAATGCAACCTTAAAGGATTATAAGATACACAAAAGTTTCTAGAGGTTCCTAGATGCATAAAAGTTCTCAATTGAACCTCTCTCTCTCTCTCTCTCTCTCTCTCTCTCTCTCTCTCTCTCTCTCTCTCTCTCTCTCTCTATATATATATATATATATATATATATATATATATATATATGCTTAGGTTATTGTGAGAAGCTAAATATATCTCGAGAAGTGTGAGAAATAATATGATTCACTAATTTTGTATATTGATTCACTATTTTGTACATTGATTACTTATTTTTGAATTTGTGTTTCATTTTGAGTTTGTGATTCATTATTTATAAATTCAAAAAATAATGAATCAATATAAAAAAACAATAATTTGTTGATTTATTTAATCCAGAATTTATGATTCATTATTTATATATTCAAAAATGATGAATCAATACGTAAAAAAAAATGAATCACAGTGTTTCTCACACTTCTCAAGATATATTTAGCTTCTCATTATATATATATATATATATATATATATATATATATATATATATATATAGATTGAGGTTCTATGGGGCACCATATGCATCGGGAACCAAATGAGAACCAAAAATGCATTGCTTGTTTACAAATGATGCAATAAGGGTAATATTGGAATACTTTATTTGAAAAATCAATTATTCTTTTAATTAATAGATTAGGATTAAAATAGGAAACTAAATCAATCTCATTAACCATTCTCCATATATTATTCCCTCTCTCTCTCTCTCTCTCTCACACACACACACACAATCGACCGACGAGTTTGAGAAGACGATGATGAGATGAAGATGAAAATGATGCATCACGTTGAACCTATGAACGTATACGATGTGAAGAAGACGAATACGAAGATGCACAGTATGAACACGATGATGCATAACCGGGTGCTCCATATGAACACGATGATGCATAACCCGGGAAAGATAAATACGAAGACGCACAGTCAATGAAGGTGATGAAGCATCATGTTGGATTTTTGTTCAATTGGAATTTTTTAATTTTAGAAGTGCATTTTATAAATTTATTAGCATTTAGTACTTGATTATTGAATTAAATATTTAATCAATATAATTTTGAGTTGACTTGATATATTATTTTTTCCGAAAATACCCTTATGCACATCTAATATGTAAATCGTGCATCATAATGCGTTCACAAATTTCATCTTTATTACCCTTTTGCCATTGTAATCTTAGCCATTCATTTTCACGATCTAACGGTGTATATGGGTTCCTAAGTTGCACGATGCACACAGGTGCCCCATAGAACCTAACCCTATATATATATATATATATATATATATATATATATATATATATATATATATATATATATATATATATATATATATATATATATATATATAGAATATGGTTCGTGTGAGTACCTAAAAAATGCAGAGTACCGTGAGTACCTGTGAACACACGGGTTTTAGATGTGAACATGCTCTGAAAAAAAGTTTTTTTTTTAAATTTTTTTTCATATTAATTTAGATACAAATAATATAAGCCTATTCGTAAAAGAATTACACACATTCACACTTTCTAGCCTCTTAAAAGTCATGTGAACGTGAAAAAATTCATGTGAACATGCTTAGCTGTGAACATACATTCACAACAGTGCAGTTCATGTGAACTTGCACGTTTCACATAGTTATAGTGTGTGTTTAGGTGTGATTTTTTGCAAGTAGTCTTATATTATTAATTTAAACATGATTATGAAAAAAAATTTCAAAAAAAATGGTTTTAAGCGAGGTACCTCCGGTACTCCGCAAAACTAATGGTACTCATTTGAACCCAAATCTATATATATATATATATATATATATATATATATATATATATATATAGAATATGGTTCGTGTGAGTACCTAAAAAATGCAGAGTACCGTGAGTACCTGTGAACACACGGGTTTTAGATGTGAACATGCTCCGAAAAAAAGTTTTTTTTTTAATTTTTTTTTCATATTAATTTAGATACAAATAATATAAGCCTATTCGTAAAAGAATTACACACATTCACACTTTCTAGCCTCTTAAAAGTCATGTGAACGTGAAAAAATTCATGTGAACATGCTTAGCTGTGAACATACATTCACAACAGTGCAGTTCATGTGAACTTGCACGTTTCACATAGTTATAGTGTGTGTTTAGGTGTGATTTTTTGCAAGTAGTCTTATATAATTAATTTAAACATGATTATGAAAAAAAATTTCAAAAAAAATGGTTTTAAGCGAGGTACCTCCGGTACTCCGCAAAACTAGTGGTACTCATTTGAACCCAATTCTATATATATATATATATATATATATATATATATATATAGAGAGAGAGAGAGAGAGATAGAGATGTGATCATTGCAGAACCTAAATTTAGTGTATATTTGTAGAACCAATATCATCCACAGCTTAGATTAATCTAATGGTATTGATTAAAAGAATCAAGTTTAAATATTTTTTTAAATTTACGTGTTTATTTTTCGTAAAAAAAAATTACCTAGACCGCTATGCAATATACCATATCGAGATCATTCAACGTCGAAGTAACAGTTATAGTGTATTCAACGTCGAAGTAATATTATATATCATACATGCAACACTGCATATACATTCAATATTTTAAGAGTCAAAATAATGGTTAAAATTAGTAGTCAAACTTAGTGGGCTACCCTTAATTCAACGAGACCAGTCATAATATAATTTTTTCGAAAAATATTACGTGTTTATTTTTCGTTAAAAAAAATTTACTCAGACGACCATTCGATATATCATATCAAGATCATTCAATGACGAATTACAGTTTATATCACATATTCAACGTCAAAGTAATACTATATATCATATATGCAACACTGCATATACATTTAATATTAAAAGAGTCAAAATAATGGTCAATGTTAGTAGTCAAACTTGGTGGATTACCATTAATTTAATGTTATATGCATATTAACCATATTATCCCTAATGTTATATTATAATCTTATGTTGTAGCTTAGTTCTGCACTAAATTAAGGTTCTGCACTGATCTCAACCCTCTATATATATATATATGATAAACCAAACTCATTATGCGTGTGTGTGTGCACAGAAAAACATGACCGAAAGGATATAGAGTTGGCCTATGTCCATACAAGGCCAGAAAAGCTCTTTTTTTGGGCGGGTTCAAAATCGAACTCAATCAAGCTTGGAATTGCTCAATATATGCTCGATTCGTTTGTAGACACTAAACCTACCAGACCCTAAACACACACGTATCTAACATCAGGGAATTTCAATGCAGTTGAGGTATGATAGGTATCAGCTACTGCAATTATAACTTTCTTCCATCTACTTGTATTAATGTGCAAGCCAAATTAGTGGCATCTTTGTCAAATTTTCATTTTGTAGCTGGTTAAGATATTTCTTATTTTCTTGATATCTAATTTTCTTGCATTATCCGGTGCTCGTGGGAAAGTGACTCATGGCATGCTCATGGTGATATGACCATGAGTAAAAGTTATTTTTCCGGATATGAAGCCAACAGCCAACTGTTGTGAACTTGGATTATTAACCATTTCCTACTTATATTATTGTTCAAAGATATTAAGTACGTTTTCAATTTTCAAAGCCTCAAAGATGTTGGTAAGGTTAAACTAGACCTCTATGCTACATGCACATCACTAGACATACATTTTTATTGGTTTGTGTACAAGCTCGACGTTTACGAAAGATTCTTTTGTGCTACCGCACCTAACATTATCACTATATGTAATTACTTACCCTGATCATATAGAAAATCATGAACAAATTATCTTCAAATAATGATGATACATAAAGCTATATAATTACAGTTGATACATAAAGCTATATAATTATTGGTTTGTGTGCAAGCTCGACGTTTACGAAAGATTCTTTTGTGCTTGCATCTAACATTATCACTATATGTAATTACTTACCATGATCATATAGAAACTCATGAACAAATTATCTTCAAATAATAATGATACATAAAGCTATATAATTACAGTTGCTGGAGTAAACATGTAAGCTTACCAATTTAAGCTTTTTGAGTAGACCAGATTTCACTTTATTTTTCAAATCTTGGCATTCTTCCTGAAATTAACAAGATTCAGAAACAATTAATATTTTTTACCAAAAAACTGGAATGAAATTCATATTCATAAAGCATTGTTTCCCACATGAGAAACATATTTGGATAAAAATCTACGAAGCACACGAAAGCATCTAAGGAGTGGATTGCTCTTGCAACACTCCTTTCTTGCCCCAAGGCCGCTAACTAGTACATGGAGCTCCCTCCAGAAATTTTAGGCCAGTGAGTGGGGCTCTAAAGGGAATGGCTAAACCTAGCAGAAACAACAGATTAAGATGCAATTTTGTTTGATCTTCCCACTTCTAGTTTTGTTCATTTCATTGTTCTTCATTCATATAATTGTCTTGAGATCACACACCAGAGTAATTGGGCTCTCAATTTAAAGTTATATTTAATTGTGATCCAAATTGAAAATGGTGTGCCTTGTGTTGCCAATGGGTGTTGGGGAATTTAACATTTTATGTATAAATTATCTACCCAATCCACAATACGATGCAATCAAAGAAATGAGACAACTTTGGCCTATTTAGAGAGCGAATCCAGGAATATAATTTACCCGGGGTCCCCAATTATTGGGTGTTCATAAGTTCAGTTGCTGAGATTCCCTTTGGAGTCAACTCTGGTTTTCAGTTTGAGATATTTTTCCAACCAATTCAATTCAATTTAAACAAGTAATGAACCCTAACAATCTCATCAATTAATTTAGCCAACTGAACTTTTTAAAAGTTTGATTCGGTTTGCAGTTTGTATTGCTAGACTATGGTTTCAATCAAACCGACCTATTTATTGTATGCTAATTTTCAATTATATTTCACCAATTCATTGTTACTGCATGTGCATCTGGTTATCCGCATTTAAGCGACCACTACCAGGCTCGCCACTTGCCTCAATCATTCTTTTATGGGAAAAGCAATGCTCTTAAGAAACCAGCTTTATAGGGAAACAAAAGTTTGATTCAATCTTATGAAAAGTCTTATGGGTAAAAGGAAAACTTGATTCAAGACTTTGAAAATGAAGAGGAAGCTGATAACCTATACTTAGACAGACACCCATTCACCATAGGCATCATCTCTTTCATCCAGATCTCTCTTCAGAGACACGACTCACACCACTATGAACATAAATTGTTCACTGGCGGTGAGAAATTGCAACCACCCTCAGAGTTACAAGAAGGTAGCATTCTGGTGAAGTGGTAGACGGGTCATCAACATGGATTTTATCAAGTCAAGGATGACAATGTGAGACCACCGCCATCACACCGACCTAAACCGTCATTGTTGCACTTGTCTGCATTTCTTGAATTGTGTCTACGGATTTTCTAGTCGATAACACTGATCAGTTTTACGAGATCAGTTTCCTGCTAGTCATTGGGCATCACCAACGGTAGCATACTAAGAAACCATTAGGGGGTACATGAGGCAACCAAAGTGTTACCACTAGTCATTGCCAAACCATCTCTCTCTAGATCCACCATGGCTCTGTCTAGTCTAGTTTGAGCCCTAAGATGAAACTAATGTGTTAACTTAAAGGTCACGGACTTGATTATTAGTTCCTCCACTTCTTTATTTCATAATCAGTTTACAAGTATTCTTGATACAAATCTTGATCATTTAATGCCGGATTGCCGGTTTCATGATAAATTTGAATAATCAAAAGTAAAGCTAGTTGGAAAGTTGGTGGAAAAATAAAAGTTACCAGTTTCACCGGTGGAGAGAAATTGATAGATTTTTTGTCTTTCTTTTATTTAATATAAAGAACACTACTACTTTTGCGCTTTATGCATAAAGATGAGAAGATAAATGATCTTCATATTTAGCAATAGGGTTAATGGCAATTTGGCTACACACACACACTGACACACATATATATGTATGTATGCTTGGTTAGTTGGTTGGTTGGTTTCCGGTTAAAAACCGTTCTTACGGTAAGAACCCCAAAATGCACAAATTTACATAAAAAAGCACAAATTTTTTGACATGAAATTTGTGACATTTTTTCATATAAAATTTGTATAGAAAAAATGCACAAAGTTTTAGACATGAAATTTGTGAATTTTTTTATCATATTTGTGAATTTTTATAAAATTTGTGCATATTTTATATAAATTTGTGCATTTTAAGGGTTCTTACGGTGAGAACGGTTCTTACCGGAACCCAACCGTATATATATAAAACATAACGTACGGAAATTGTTATGGATATGCTGAACTAATTTACTCCCTTACCTCAGAGAAGTCATCATCTGACAGTGAATTGATGTGGATATCCATTTCTAGTGATTGCAGCACAAAAGTTTGGTTATTTTCATCAACAAAGGATTTCTTTATGCCTGAAAATACATCATCCAAAGGTTCATACATCCATACAAGAAGGCATAAGCACACAAAAACATAACTTCCTTAAAACCAGGTAACTAAAGAGATATGTGAACTCGGAATCAAAACCAGAAAATCGATCATTAAAAGCTTTGAAATCCTTTAGTTAGCATAAGAGATATTAAGAACATCACACTAACCACTGAATCAAACATCTCATGACTGGACAAACTGAATATCATAAAAATATTACATTTGATATCAGTTCAAAAGCAACCGGAGAAACAGGAATTTTAGAATATATCAGATATCTAGAAGGACAAACCTGTTACTTGCATAAGCTGACAAGAAGTCTTTGAAAAGCAACCGTTCAAATCTTCTTTGACTCTCACAAAACTTCCTATTACCTTACTCTCAAATGTCTCGGGTTCTTTTTCAAATTTCTGCACCAGATTCCTTCTCAGGTATACAAGCCTGATGTTTTCAGGGACGACTGCTGCAAAATGGAAGCATGCAACATCGATAAATGTGCCTTCCTTCTCTATGGTTTTATCAGTGTTGTTCTTTTTCTTCTTATGGACTACCAGCTCCTTATCGTCATGATCGGAATCGTACCCTAATTCATCCTCATCTGACGACACCTGATTCTCTGCTAAATGAGTTTCTAAAAGGTCGTATATTCTGTTAAGCTTCACCGTTTTTCGCTTAAAAACAGACTGCAACCATACATCACACTCAACTATCTTGTTCTTCTGGATAAGCTTTTTATCCTTGCTATATCCCTTTATGATCTTTTCGAGCTCCCGTTGGGATAACGCATTAGGTGTATCTTTCCCTACATTTTTAAGAAATTGCATGAGACGTGTTGATGCCCAGCCACTGAATTCTTGCTTGTTTTCTTTGATTTTTCCTTTCTTTTTCCCTGTCTTCTCAGCTGGCTCCGGCTTGGATCGTTTCATTTTCTTGCCCGTACCATTTGATTTTATGTCATCCATTTCTTCAGAATCTGAACATTGGTATTCATCACTGTCGTCATACTTGTCTGAATCGTAATTCTTTCCCAACTTCAATTGGGCCTTGGCAGATAGAAGAGCCTCAAGAGTCACCTTTTCGGTGACATTAATGATCTCCCAGTATTCCTTATACAAGGTTTCATAGGTGTTACGATTGTTAAAGTCTATCGTTTCCTGCAAAACCAGGCAGTCAAAAAACACGAATATGAAAAAAGGTCTTGAAAGCAAGCAAATTTATTGGGTTTCGGTTAAGGGGATCCATACCCCATCAGAGTCAACATCCTTCTTTTCTTCGACAAGCAGCGTAAGCTTCAAGCAGTGATCACAGAATCCTTTCTTGCCTTTGACATGAACAAAATCAGAAGATTTTATGCATCGTCTGCACAATCCTCTTGGACAGCCATAACAAAGGACATCAGAAGTTCTAGCACAATTCTCACAATTATGCAGATCTGGAAACAAAAAAACATCAAATACATACATACATACATTTAGTAATTGTATAGGCATGAGCATTCATGAGACCTTACCACATATAAACCGACGTTTAGCTTTCGCAGCAGAATCATCCAGTTGTACACATTCAGGATGATATGACTTTAAACAATCCCTGAAGTCAAAATTAGACATAAACAAAGTTTGAAAACTCTCATTCGTATATAGTAATTGTATTTACAAACAAAGTAGATGATGGTACAGAATAACCTCTTATTTAGGAATCTTGGTTTATTTGATAAAGCAATGAAAACGAAAAAAGTAATAGAAATTCCCAAAAATTAAGAAATCGATGAAAGATCAACATCCTCCCATGCATTTAATTGTTGATCCAAGATCCTAAAAGACCGATATGCCCTTTTTGAGTCTAGAAACACATTAATATTTTCAAACAAAGGTAAACTAAAAGATACTCAAACCTATCAAATCATTCAAGAGAAAATAAAACCCATTTGTTTTTCTTGAAGCAAATGTATAGGTTTTAGACACTCACTTGTGGTCACAAATAATCATATCGCCACCATCTTTGCAGACAAAACACCACTCTTCAGAATCATCTTCCTTTTTGTACCCTTTTTTCCCTTTCTTCTTCATCTCTAACGCAATGTGTCTTCGATTAAACCCTTTTCTTTATCGAAAAGAAAAACGCAGCACTGCCGATTACCATAACAAACCCATTACAAGAATTAAGCCAGAATACAAAAGAAAATTAGTGATGATCAAACAAAAGACTAGTCAATGTAACGGAAGAACAAAAGCATAAAGGTTCTGTTTAAAAGCGAGAGAGAGAGAGAGAGAGAGAGAGAGAGAGAGAGAGAGAGAGAGAAGAACAAAAGCATAAAGTTCTGTTTAAAAGCGAGAGAGAGAGAGAGAGAGAGAGAGAGAGAGAGAGAGAGAGAGAGAGAGAGAGAGAATATGGATATTTGGCAGACCTGGGTTTTGGGTGAGTGGGTTTTAGGTGTGTTGGGGGGGGGGGGGGGGGGGGTACTGGGTTAAAAAAGTTATGTATGTGCTTTGACAATTTGTAGATGAAATTATGCAAAATTTCAAAATTGATTTAGAATATTTTCCGTTTTATAAACATTTGATTGTATTACGTATTAATTCTACAGATTTCTGCATTTCGCATGAAAAGTTCTTTAAACAAACGAAGAATCCATAATATCATAATAAAGGGGTAAAGCCATACAATAGCATCCTACTTTTGAAAATGTATCGATATGGTACGTCTACTTTTTTAATTGTCTATATGGTACGTGTACTTTAATTTTCTGTATCGATATCGTCATTCTACATAATAGAGTCCGGTTTTTACATACGAAATAGGGTTCTAATTGTATGAAAAACAGGGGTCTACTACAAATATGCTTATATCGGTATGAAAAATTGAAGTACAGGTACCATATCGATATTTAAAAAAGTAGATGTACCATATTGATAAATATTCAAAAGTAGATTACTATTGTATGGCTTTACCCTATCATATATACCCAACTTAAAATTTTAACATCATATATATCCCTCCTAAACATCATAATATATACCCAATTTTAATAATTAAAATCATATATCCCTCTTAAACTTCAATAATATCATATATACCTAAATTTATTAATTAAGAGTTAATTGCACAGATAGTCTTTTAGCTATCCTCAAATTGCAGTTATCCTTCTTTTTTCAAAAAAGTTGCAATTTGAGTGTTTATGTACCGAAAAGTTGCAATTAAGGTCCTTTCTAACAGAATCCGTTAAATGTCTCTGTTAAGTCAAGGGCATTTTCGTCTTTTTAAGATAAATGACCTTTTTTTTGCAATTTTATCTTATTATTTGCTTTATTATTATTATTATTATTATTATTATTATTATTATTATTATTATTATTATGCGTGATTAAACATCTTGTTAGATTACAATAACAAACAATGTACTAAAAACAAAATAACAAAAAAATATATATATTAAATATAAAAATAGGAAAAAAGCATTAAAAACCACAGGTCCCCGTTGCCTTGAAATCGTGATGATTAAGAAGCTATAGCACCACCACCACCATCGTGAAGAACGAGAACACAATCAATCTTCTTTCTTGTCTTCATTTTAAGGTTTAAATGTGAAATCGATTTTAGAATCAATCTGATTTCTGAATTTCATCTTCAACCGTCCGTCTTCAACCATCTTTTTTCTTATCTTCAACTGTTCCTCATTTTTCTTCTTAGAAATTGAATCTCTTTTAATATTTCGATTTATGGGTCATGAATCGAGTTTATTCCAGATATTTTTTGCTTAAATTATAATTTCAATTTTATTCTAGATCTTTGTTATTCAGAAATTGATTGTTTAGGGTTTTTCAGAAATTGAATGATTTCAATATTATTTGCTTTATTTGTTTTTAGTATATTGTTTGTTATTGTGGCGAGTGGGGATGGGTCCATGCCAGGGAACTTTTGAGAGTTGTGTTGTGGTGACCAGTTAGAGATCAGATCGTCAACGTCAACACCACCTCTGCCACGCCATTAAGGGACGAAGGCAAAGGTTGCCAGGGTGATAGGAAGGAGAGTGTGGAGGAGAAGTAACTTGGAAGCAAAGGAATGGTGGTTGGATGAGGCAGTTTGCGATGGCTTCAGACCTCCCATGGATGACTCCCTGTGTCAGATTTGAAGCTTATAGAGTGGGTTTGGATGGAAGTTTTTTAGTAACGAGTTTTGTTTTCTTCGTTTGTACCAAATCTGAGTAATCTTTTGCTTGAGTGTTCGTTCCTCTTTTGATTTCGTCTTCTTCGTTTCTCTGGGTTGTGTTCATCAATTGGAGCTTTGTTTTATGTCTTTGGGTTATGATTCCATATCTACGTAGTCCTTTGATTATAGTTTTTTCTTGAATCTTGTATGCATTTATTGATTTGATTTCTTTAGATTTGATCCCTTTTTTGGATTGCATCTCATTTGATGTTTATTAGATGTGTGTGCTTGAATTTTTTATGTGTGATAATAATAATAACAATAACAATGGTTAATATTGAAAAAACCATACAAACTTTTATAAATTTACTGATTAAGCCACTGAATTTTTTTTCCATTGTTTAAGTCCCTAAACATTTTTTGTTTTATTCAAAAGTGTAGAAGTATAACTTGTAACCGACTACAAAGGTAAAAACCCTATTTTTCTCATACACTAGCCACCTGAATTCTAATTCCCCCTTCTCTCAGCATCAACAACTGATTCCTGCTACCCATCCCTAGTGTCGATTATCCCCACCCTCTTTCACCACCTCATCGCCTTTGCATTCACTCTTGTCGTCCCTGCCCTCGCACCAAGTCATAACCGGTGGCGACTCCTCCTACTTCCCCTCGCCCAACAGTCATCACCTATATTTTGAACTCTGTTTCAAGAAAAAAAATATTACTATAAACCTTAGGAACCGACAAGTTCATGGCAATATGGATACGCTCATCACGATCTTACACAACAACCATCAACCAACAATTCAGGTATAATGTATAATATTGATTATTATGTATCCGGTTTATTGGATGGTTGATATTAAGAATTTTTATCTTTAATTTTATATAGGAACCAATACGATACAGTCATCCACTCATGAATGAATTTCCATCATTTTTTCAACCATATATTATCGACATAGAAGATGTTGAAAGTGATGAAAATTGTGGTTTTCGATCAATAGTTGTTGCTATAGGTCGACATCAAAACGAATGGGCAACAGTTCGTGATGAATTATTGAAGGAGTTACGTAAAAATAAGAAACATTACAAAACCATCATCGCTTACGAAAGAGTGAAAAAATCCTTAAACTGGAAAGGTTTCGGATTTACACCAATTCATCATTGATTGTTTATGTCTGATTCTGGAATTTTGATCGCTAGTAAGTATGAATATATTCTTCATTTTTTAACAAGTGAAGGCAGCAAGGCATGTTTCCTCTTTAGTCAACCCCACCCCACGTTCTGAAAGTAAGTTTCGAGGATCAAAATGTAATAAATTTCATATTATTAAACTTGTATTGTAATTAAGTTATTTAAATAAGTAATCGTCATATAAAATAAAGTACAATGACCATTTGTGTAATTTACTTTATATAATTCATTAACAATCATTGATTAATAATGATTAACTGATTAATGTTTATAAATTAAAAAATTATAATATAATCAAAATCAATCGATGATCAATTAATAGTTATTTAATAACTAATTATCAAATCAGCTGATAATTATATAATGATTACAATAATTAAAAGGATAATCAAGGGTTGTTCGTTATTCTGCATTTATTAAGTTAACTGTCTAGATTAAGTTGACTGTTTGGATAATTTGAAGATGTTTGTTACATCGTCTGAATGAAATAAAATTACTCATTTACCCTTTAGTTAATAATATGCTTAAAAACAAAATAAAAAAAGCTACAATCAAATTACGAGATCTACATATTACCCAAAATCAAATTTGAAAAACAAATCTTCATCTTCTCAAATTCGTGAGTTTGTCAAAATCAAATTCCTGGTTTATCAATTCAATTTTGATTTAATTGCAAGCCTAAAACCCTTATTGATGGCTTGTGATTTTTCATTGTTTGGTTCATAAATTAATAACACATCATTTTATGCAAAATTTTATACTACAGACACCAAATACTATTTGTGAAGTTTTCTGAATTCTGATTCTTGTTATTTTTTCTACTACAGACACCAAATACTATTTTTTCTATGTATATGGATTTATTAAATGGTTTAATTAATATGTAAAAAAATCATAAATAATTTGTAACATCCCAATTTTGAGATAATTGCGTGTAATTATTTTAGTGTATATTTAAATAATTATTATCGTGTTGGGCCAATGAGATCCCGAGTAGTGGATTAAATGTGTCGGGTTTATGGGTTACGTGTCTCCGGGTTATAATATTAGTGGATTAATTATATATTTGAGTTCGTGGAGTTAATTGGGTTAAATGGATATTAATTGTGAAAATGCGATATCGGGTTCGGGTTAATGGGTTCGGGACCGGCCAAAAGAGAGATAATTATATACGTGCCTTTTTCCTTCTCCTTATCCATTTGAGATGAGCCTTAAGTGTGTGAAGTGTGTGTAATAGCGTGTGTGTGTGTTTGAAGCTGGAGCAGCAAGGGAATCATCAAGGTTTGAGTTTGATTACCAAAGATTGAGCATCTCCTTCATCTTGATTGTATTCTTGAGGTTTGGAGGTAAGAACCTATGAATTTGTTAGTTGTCATTGAGTTATGGTTGTGTTGTGGTGAGGGTTTTGGAGTTTTTAGGTTTATGGGTTTAATATATGTGAGTTTGATGTATTTTTGTTGCTGAAATCGGTTTTGGGGAGATGAGATTCTCCTAGTTCAGCCATGAAAATCGAAGAGCAGGGGTGAGTGCAGGCGCATGATCGCGGCGCGACGCGCAGGGGGCCGCGGCGCGACGCGCAGAGGAGCAGGGGGCGCGGCGCGGTCAGCAGCTGGGCTGGGTTCTGCGTGGGGTTTTAAGGTCTCGTTGGGGGTTGCCTTCGAGTCGGGCCTTGTTGGGGATTTTGGGGTCGGGTGTTGATCGGATTTTCAGGGTTTCCGATTGGGATTGTTTCGGGGGTTCGGGTCTGTTGTGGGTCGTATTTTGATTGGGTTTTCGGGGTTCTGTTGGGGATTGCAATTGAGTCCGAGTCGGGTTCATGTTCATTATGAGTTTGTGATATATGTTCGTGGATTTGTGTTAACGAGTTGGGATCTGTGTGATTTTAGGGACGAGTCAGCGAGCCGAGCCGAGTCAGAGACTTCGGGACTAGTGGATCGACCAGGTGAGTACCCGAGTTCCTTTTCAAACCCGAGACCGTTTTACGAGTCATAACTGTGTAGCTAGCTTCGTGTATGTGTATATTGTGTATTGTGAATGAGACAGGGACGTGGGCGCCAGGTATGATTCTATTTCCCACATATGTGTTATATGTGTGCATGAGATGAAATCCAGACCGGGGGGTCCGTGATGAGTTCCATACGGACGGTGATTCGCGATGTGTGATCGCGCGGGTTGACTGTCCCTAACAGTCCTTGGAGCGTGTATACACGGCAGAGCCTGTAGCCGGTTCGCGCTCGCGCTACAGGGTTGTGGCTAACCACCGGTGCGCACGGTCGTTAGCTGGGGAAGGGTCCCCCTCAGTGATATTGTGTGCAGGGCTTCGGATCTCATGCTGAGTGTTCATACCTGCTTTATACTGCTAATTGCCAGAGACAGAGATTGAGCTTGTGTTGTGTGTATGTGCTACGTGTTCGCATGCTATGTGTTTACTGTGCAGAGTCTAACCCTCGAGTACTCACGAGCTTTCGAGCTTACGTATTCGAGTCTTCCGTGTTCAGGGTTTCAGTGAAGGGTTCAGTAGCTGGGTTTGTTGATCAGAGACTCGCCGTTATGCGAAGACTATTGCAACTGCCTGTGTCATCAATTATGTTAGTGTTTGTGTCTTATGGGATATTGTTAATCAGTGAATGATGTGTAAACAATATTATGTGAAAGTTTTAAATTAATGGTGATTCCGAGTTATCCTATGACATATGTGTAATTGAGTTATTGAGATATGCCACATGTGTATTGCATTGACGTGGCATTTCCGGGATCGGGGAGGGTGTTACATAATTAATAGAAGATAATTATAGTTATTAATTTTACTTTCCTTAATATTATTATGAAAATTATGGAAATATAATTAGGCGGGAAAATTAAATTGAGATGCCACAAGAGATTGACATGTGACAAAATTATCTTGTTTTATATATATATATATATATATATATATATATATATATATATATATATATATATATATATATATATATATATATATATATATATATATATATATATAGATATATAGATTCAAGTTCAAAAAGGTACATCTCGAAATCAAGTGCACCCGAAGGTACCAACCTTAAAAAACTTTTTTTTAAATTTTTTTTCTTATAACCATGTTTAAGTTAATGTCATCCGCATGATATATGAATTTCATATACATTCACACTTTCTGTGTCCTTAAAAATTATGTGAATGCTCAATGCATATTTATGTGAATGGTCATCCGTGTGAATGATCATTTCACATCATGTGTGTAATAACCCGAATTTTAAATAAATAAAAAAATATTAATAAATAGAAATAGTAATAATGTTTGTTAATTAAACATATATAAAATAAAAGGGGTTAAAGTGATAATTTATAACTCAGATAAAATTAAATTAAAACAAATGGGCTTAACTTTTTAGTAACATAAATCTGATTAATTAAGCCCAACCCAGATAGTTAGGGTTACATATGTATTTATTAACATTAATCCCAAACCCTAAACCCTAATTACCAACTCTGAAAAATAAATGCAAAGAACCCGTCGGCCGTTCAAGTACCGTGGGAGAAGACCGGAGGAAAACCAAGCAATCATTCACGGTTTCTGCAAATCCGAGGTAACAAACCATACTAAATTATCACGTTCTTGTTAAGTTGTAAAAATAATATCTTGTATCTGAAAATTGTGAAGCAAATCAAGAAATTAAAACCAGATTTATATGAAATACAAGATAAGAAAACAAACATGTTACTTGGGTTGAGAGGCGGTGATGGTGGTGGTTTGAGATCGGCGGCGCCGCACCAGGGGAGACCGCGATGGTCCTGGTCAGCGGCGGCCGTGAAAGAATGGAGTGTGTGAGCCGAGAGATCAGGCGAGTGAGAGGGAGTATCTGTTGAAGCCGAGCGAGGGTGGCGGCGGCGGAGTTGTGGCGGCGGCGGCGACATTAGGGTTGCTGCGGCCGTTGTGTTGTGCGGGAGCGAGAGTGGGAGTGAGCGAGGTGTGAGGGAGATGAGAGTGGAGAGGACGATGGTTTCTGTTGGTGGTGCCGGTGAGAGGCGGCGGCGGTCGCCGGCCGGAGGAGATGACGAGAGAAGAGAGAGAGTGAGAGAAAGAAGAGAGATGGAGGGTTGTGTGCGATTGTGTTTCTGTGCGTGGGATTGGCCGAGAAAAGGGGAGAAAGGAAAAGGGAACCGGATCTTTGACCCGACCCGTCAACCCAAACCAATAAGTTAATAATTTATAATCTTTTATATATAATATATATATGAGTAAATTACACAAATGGTCCCTGTGGTTTGGTGCTTTTTGCTCTTTTCGTCCCTCAAACTTTTTTTTTTGCACCAATGATCCCAAAATCACAAAACTTTAACCATAATGGTCCCTCTGACTAACATCCGTTAACTTTGACCGTTAGAGAGGAGGGCATTTCCGTCTTTTTGCCATTCAGGGACCATTTGTGAAATTTAATAATAAACTTTTAAAATATAAAAATCTTTTATAATTTATTTATTTTTTTTAAATACATAGACCTAACACTTAATAGAAGGACAGATCCATATCATGTACAAGATCGTATGTTCAACCCAAATCCTTTATGAAATCATCAAACAATTAACATCCACCACCAAATATTTGACATATTAAACAGTCGAATCAAACATGGAATACTAATTTCTTCTTCTGAAACATTAACTTGAGATCGTAGACTGCCATCTCGAATCAATTCAGATGTCCAGTCCATCAGAACCCTACCGATCTCACCGTAAGTATCCGCAGCCAACACCCTTAAATCTGTCGTCCTAGAAACCACTAGATCGTAATCCTCCGTAAGCTTCTCTACGTCGCCACCGATCCCGATGCCGGCAAAGGTGTAGGAAGGATCTGTGAGGTAGTTCTTGAGGGACAAAGGGACAACACTGGAGTGGAGGATTTGAAATATCAGGCAACGACGTCCCATACAATCGAAGTGGGTGAATCTGGTGGGGTGTTGGTTCGGGGCGATGTCGGTGTGTCACGGGGCGGGTGGGTTAGCAGCATAGTAGAGGTTGATTTGATTTGGAGGTGTCTTCTTGGTGCCTGCTTCACCGCCGGTTTCGTTTCCTCTCATTAAATCTCCTCCCTGACACATGAAATCTCGATTCACCGACGGTTCCGTTCTCGGAGTGGTAAGCGAACAGCTCCATCACAATACGACCGGTAGGATGTGGTGGCCGCAGAAGGGGAGGAGACGGAGGTGTTGGCCGCAGAAGGGGACGAGGCGTAGGTGATTTCTTTGATTGAACATCTGGGAATATTTGAAGTTCATCTGGAGGAATTCTGGAAATATCTTGTAAATATTTTGTTTGTTGGGAAATAGTTTAAGTACATTCAAGCTGTTAGTTAGACTTCTCAGACTGTTAGTAGATTTTTCATGTAAATATAAAGTTCATGCTGCTAGTTAAAGAAACTCGAGCTGCCAGTGTTAAAGTTCAAGCTGCTAGAGTAAATCTGCTCAAGCTGCTGTGTTCAAGCTGTCCAATGACTCAAGCTGCTCAACAGTTACTCAAGCTGCTCAACAGTTTCTTAAACAGAAAGTGCTGATTTTCAGGGAAGATATCTACAAGAAGATTTCAGCATATCTACTATCAAAGAAGTCCTAGTCCTTCAAGGAAACAAGTCGAAAAGCAATATAAATAGACAGAATAGGTTTTCAATTGTATAAGAAGTTTTCTGCGTATTTTTGAGTCTGTTATTGCTTTATTGTTTAAGTTTTCATAAGCCTCTAAGGTTGTAAAACCCTAAGAACAGTCTGTGTTCTTCGTCTAATCAAACATATTAGAGGCGATTGTAATCATTGAATTCAGCAATACAAACAGTCTTGATTACTTCTTATGTTTTATGCTTCATTGGTTCTGAAAGTTTTTGTTAAAATAATTAAGTGTTATTCCGCAAACTTCTTAATTAAACTTTGATTCAAAGCAAGATTATTGATTTATACTCTGATAAATTTCAAATTAGTTAATCTTGGTTATTCATATTTTAGATCCTGACAAGTGGTATCAGAGCCACAGGTCGTTCTTTGTTTTTCAAAGTCGAAAACTTTCTTTCAAATTTTTAATCTTTTACAATGGAATTTGAAAATAGCAGCAGTGGATCTGGGCAAGGACTCAAAGTGCCTATGCTCAAGCCCACTGAGTTTGAGATGTGGAAACTCAGGATTCAACAGCATATTCAATTCATTGACTATGCCATATGGGAAGCTGTTGAATTCCCTCCTGTAGTTGATCCAGAGGTTGATGCTGAGGGAAAACCAGTCAAAACTCCTCCAAAAACTGAACTTGAAAGGAAGGCTAGAATGAATGAAGTGAAAGCACTCACACTATTACAAATAGCCATTCCTAATGCTTATCAACATCAGTTCAAAAAGTTTTATACTGCTCACTCACTTTGGAATGCCTTAGAGAAGAGGTTTGCTGGTAATGCAAGTACCAAGAGAAATCAAACAGATCTCTTGAAACAGCAGTATGAAAACTTTTCTGGTGGCAAGAATGAAAACCTCACTCAAATCTTTGACAGGTTCAACAAACTGATAAGTGAACTGGAAAGTGCAAAGGTCAATCTGGATCAAGATGAAGTCAACAGAAAGTTTCTCAGATCTCTTGGAGAAGAATGGACAGTCTATGCTGCACAGTGGAGAACAAAAGACACACTTGATGAGATAGAATTGGATGATCTGTATAACAGTTTAAGAGTGTTTGAGACTGAGATTGATGCTAAAAAGAAATCCTTTTCTTATAATCACAACACTGCTCTTTTGTCTTCTGAAAAATCTAATAACTGTGATTCTTTTTCAGGTGGTGATGGCAATTCTGCTGAAACTCATTATGAAGCTTTTGTTGCCAATGATGGATTATTTGCTCTAAATGTTGAAGACTTGGAACAAATTCATCCAGATGATCTTGAAGAGATGGATTTAAAGTGGCAACATGCAATGCTGACCATGAGAGCCAAAAGATTTCTGAAAAGAACTGGTAGGACCAACTTTCAAGCCAAAACAGAAGGCAAACCATCTTTTGATAAATCAAAAGTGGAATGCTATAAATGCCATAAGCTTGGTCACTTTGCCAGAGAATGTAGATCTCAAGGTCAACAGCCATCAAGGACTTCACAGCCCATCCAAGCTTCCTCATCAACAGCACTTGTCTCTCAAGAAGACAATGTGTTTGACTGGAGTGATCAGACAGAGGAAGAATTTCAAAATCAAGCACTTATGGCAGAAACATCAAATGTCTCCTCCACTGAACTACCATCTGAGGTAAATTCTAAACTCTGCTCTCAATCATGCAAAAATATGGTTAAAAAGTACAGAGATCATAATGAGAGCATGTGCAAAACTCTAGCTAAGATGGAAGAAAGGAGATATGAATATATGCAAGCCATAGAAGATCTGGAAAAACAGATCAATGATTATAAGGATAATGAGATTCAAATGGGGTATGATAGAAACTATCATGAATGGGAGAAAAAGGAACTCAATAAGAAAATAGAATCTCTGAATAAAAAGGTAGAAGAAACTGAACAGAAGGTGTTAGAGGCTAATGAGAAACTGGAATCTGTTAACATAGATCTAGGTAACTTCAAGTTAGCAAATCAAAGGCTAGAACACCTAATGGAAGTTCAATTCAAACAAATCTCAGGTCAATCCCAATGAAGGAATAGGATACAGAGCTACTCCACCTCCATATAATAACAAGTACATTCATCCAATGAGTGAAGTTGCTGATAGACTTGTCAATGAACCACTAGATGAGTCTATGACTATTGTAGATCCTATCCTTGATAACAGTCCTGAATTAAAAGAAGATAAGAGTCACAATAGAGACTGTGACACAAAGAGTGCACCCATAGAAGTCCAAATTCCCAGTAAGAAAGGAAAAGAGAAGATGAGTGTATGCAATGCTACTCCACAAGTTTCTGTACATTCTAACTGTAACACTGCATCTTCATCAAAAGGAACTAAAAGAGGTAAAACTGTTTCTATCTGCACATGCCAAAAGCATGGTGTTCAAAAGTTTCCTAAACAACAGCAGGTAAGAGGAAACCAGAGAAACAAGAACCAGAAATTGACAGAAAAGTCTGGTGTTCCAATTCAAACTGTCAAAAGATGCTTTCACTGTGGAAGGAAGAATCACTTAGCCAAGGATTGTTTTTACAAACCAGCTGTTGCAAAACAGACTGTGCATCACACAAAATCAAATCCTAATCAGGCAAAGCACTCAAAAGTGAAACCTTCCACAGCAGCTCCAAAGAGAACAGTTGATCACAGATTCTCAAAAGTTAATAAAAAACAGTCCACACATCAAAAACAAGTTTTGGCAAAGCCTAAATCAAGTTTTAAACAAATATGGTGTGTCAAGGACAAATCTGTTGCTCAAACTGCTAATGCAACAGATCAGACTGCTAAGTCAAAATCTGATGCTGTTAGTGCAAAAACTGAAACTGTTAGCACTACAAACACAGCTCAAGCTGCTGGGCATCCAACTGGAGCTGCTAGTGAATCATCTGAGACTGTCAGAAGAAAAGATGATCAAAATAATTGGATACCTCATATTATCACTAAATACTCTCCAAAGACTCCATCAGTAGATCTCACCAAATACAAGAAGTCAAAAACAGTTTTTAGTTATGTCAATGTACAAGGCCAACCCAAAACCAATTTGGTTTGGGTTTACTCCACTACTAACTAAGCTGTTATTTGTGCAGGGCAACCACAGGTCTCCTCATAGGACAAGATGGCATCTGGACAGTGGATGCTCTAGGCACATGACAGGCAATTCTGAATGCTTGTCAAATTTCAAAGGATTTGATGGAGGTTTTGTTGCATTTGGAGGCAACTCAAAAGGAGGTAAGGTTACAGGTAAAGGTACTGTTAATGCAGGCAACATGACATTCCATGATTATCTGTATGTTGAACAGCTTAAGTACAATCTATTGAGTGTCTCTCAAATCTGTGACAAACAAAACATTGTTCTGTTCACAGATTCTGAGTGCATTGTTCTTTCAAAGGATTTCAAAATTCCTGAAAATCTTGTTTTACTTAGAACACCAAGAAAGGACAATGTTTACTGCCTAGACACAGCTCTCTTGACTAAATCAAATACTTTAAGCTGTTTAATATCCAAAGCATCATCAAATGAGTCTGCTCTTTGGCATAGAAGGATGTGTCACATGAACTTCAAGTCCATGAATGATTTAGTTAAAAAGAATCTGGTAAGAGGATTACCACAAAAGGAGTTCATTTGTGATGATCATTGTGTAGCATGTCTTAAAGGTAAGCAACACAAAACTTCTCATAAGGCCAAAGAAGTAAATTCAATCTCATCTGTTCTTCAGTTGTTACATATGGATCTATTTGGTCCAACATCTGTTTTGAGTTTGAATAAAAGGGCATACTGTTTAGTCATTGTTGATGATTTCACCAGATTTACTTGGGTTTACTTTCTTAGGTCCAAAGATGAAACTGCTGAGCTAGTTAAGTCTTTTATTCTTAAGATAGAAAACCAATCCAATTCCAAAGTTAAGGTGATAAGATCAGACAATGGAACTGAATTTAAAAATCAAATTCTAAACAGTTTCTGTGAGTCCAAAGGCATTGCTAGACAATATAGTGCACCAAGAACACCACAGCAAAATGGTGTAGCTGAAAGAAAGAATAGAACATTAATTGAGGCTGCTAGAACAATGCTAGCTGATTCAAATCTGCCAATGACTTTCTGGGCAGAAGCTGTTAATACAGCCTGTTATGTTCTAAATAGGGTTCAAGTAGTTCAATCACAAGGAAAAACTCCCTATGAGTTATTCCATAACAGAAGTCCCCTAATAGCTTTCTTCAAGCCCTTTGGATGCCCATGTACTATCCTTCACACTAAGACTCACTTAGGGAAGTTTGAGAGTAAAGCTGAAGAAGGATTCTTTGTAGGATACTCAACTCAAAGCAAAGCCTATAGAGTATACAACAGTGTGTCTAAAACAATTGAAGAAAGTGCCAATGTTGAATTTAATGAAAATACTGCTAATATCAAAGGCACTGGTCCTGATTGGTTGTTTGATTTAGATTCACTAACAAATTCTCTGAGCTTTGTTGAGTATACTGCAGAAGCTGATGCATACAGGGTTGAAGCTGCTAACACAAATTCTCATGCTGCCAATACAATTTCTCATGCTGTTGGCACAAAGTCTCAGACTGCTGCAGATTCAACAAGTTGGGATGATTTCACCACTCTACCACTTCTGTCTTGTGATCCTCCAGGGGTCCTGAATGATACAAATCCAGACACTGAAGTGCCACTCCAAAGTTCTGAAAGAACAGCTCCAACACAACAGGAAACAGTCCCAGATTCAAGTCAAGCTGTTTCAGAAACTGAACCACTCACTGGTTCTGATGGAGATGATACAAACCTTGGAACTTCCTTTCAAACAGAGAGAGAGCCCACACTAAGAGTTCACAAGTATCACCCTCTCAATCAAATACTGGGTGATCCAAGCACTCCTGTTCAAACAAGGAAGATGGTTCACAATGAGACTGCTGCTGCTGAACAAGCAGTTACTGAATTCAGTCTAGCTGCTTTTGAACATGCCTGTTTCATGTCTCAATTGGAACCTAAAAAGGCATCAGAAGCATTAAAAGATTCATCCTGGATTGAAGCTATGCAAGAAGAGCTTTTACAGTTCAAAATTCAGAATGTATGGACTCTGGTGGATCTTCCTAAAGGTAAGAGAGCAATAGGTACAAGATGGGTGTTCAGAAACAAGAAGGATGAGAGAGGGATAGTCATCAAGAACAAAGCAAGACTAGTAGCACAAGGGTACACTCAAGAAGAAGGAATAGATTATGATGATGTCTTTGCTCCAGTAGCAAGAATTGAAGCCATCAGACTATTTCTAGCATATGCAAGTTTCAAAGGCTTTAAAGTGTATCAAATGGATGTTAAGTCTGCTTTCTTGTATGGGACAATTGAAGAGGAAGTGTATGTGTGTCAACCTCCTGGTTTTGAAGACTACAAGTATCCAGACAGGGTGTACAAGCTAGACAAAGCTCTCTATGGTCTTCACCAAGCCCCCAAAGCATGGTATGACACACTGTCATCATATCTTCTACAGAATGGATTCAAGAGAGGCACTCTGGACAAAACACTTTTCACTAAATCCATCAAAGCTGAGATTCTTCTTGTCCAGATCTATGTTGATGACATCATCTTTGGCTCAACTAATGATAGGTTGTGCAAATATTTTGAGGCCCTTATGCACAAAAAGTTTCAAATGAGTTCAATGGGAGAACTCACATTCTTTCTAGGGCTGCAGGTTAAACAGAAGCCTACTGGTCTATTCATAAGTCAATCAAAGTATGTCAAAGACATACTGGAAAAGTTTGGCTATCAAGACACAAAGGTTGCAAGCACTCCAATGGATCCTCATAAACAGCTCCATACAGACAAAGATGGCATAGATGTGGACATTCATCTATACAGATTCTTATAGGATCTCACATGTATCTAACATCTTCTAGACCTGATATAATGTTTGCTGTTTGTGTGTGTGCTAGGTTTCAATGCTCTCCAAAGGATTCTCACTTGGTTGCTGTTAAGAGAATCTTCAGATACCTTAAAGGCCAACCACATTTAGGCCTATGGTATCCCAAAGACTCTCCTTTTGAACTAACTGCTTATTCTGACAGTGACTATGGTGGTTGCAACATTGACAGGAAATCCACAACTGGTGGATGCCAATACTTAGGAGCAAGACTGGTCTCTTGGCAATGCAAAAAGCAAACAACTGTCTCCACATCATCCACTGAAGCAGAATACGTAGCAGCTGCAAGCTGCTGCTCCCAGGTAATGTGGATTCAAAATCAGCTAAGAGACTATGGTATGAATTTCTTATCCACTCCTATTTATATTGACAATTCAAGTACAATTAGCATTGTGCAAAACCTAGTGAAATTCCCAAAAACCAAGCATATAGAAATCAGATTTCACTTTATCAGAGACTGTAATGAAAAGAAGTTAATCCAAGTTACCAAAATACATACAGATGATCAGCTAGCTGATCTATTTACAAAACCTTTTGATGTGGAAAGGTTCACTTTCCTAATATCAAATATTGGTATGGTAAACATGGATTAATTAGTTTTCATTATTATCGACTCAGTATGCTAATTTAAGGGGGAGACACTGTTCCATTGAAAAGTTGCACAGTTTTACACTAACAGCATGAGTATTTTCTCATGCTGCTAGTTCATTTTCTCGGACTGCTAGTTATTTTCACTTGATCTGTCAAAGTGTGCAGGGTATTTGGGTAATTTTTCAAATGTGTGCGCGGGACCCAACCTTTTCGAAACCTTTAAAGGTCCCGGTTTCGTTCAGTTGTAACTACCAGTTACATATTTTTCTTCCACGGCCTTCTATCTTCTGTCTGAACGATTCACACATTCTTTTCAAACCCTAAACCCTAAACCGTCGTTTCTTCATCAATGGAGTTCGTAAAAGAACACAACTGCCTCCCATACACCCTGAAACACACTGAACTTCAACCGTTCCATGCTATGATGGACTTCCTCAGGCACTCCCATATCCACTATGCCCTCAATATTAACCCACTATATACATATCTCATATTGAGCAATTCTGGAATCGTGCCTATGTTCAAACCATCAATGGAGTGCCTACCCTGACTTCCAAAATCGATGGTACTACCATCAATATCACTGAGGAGTCCATCAGAAGTCATCTGCATCTTCAAGATGCCACAGGTATAAAAGACCTATCCCTTAATGCTTTACATTCTGGTCTTCAAAATATTGGATATAGGGGCCCTGCTGATTCTTTTACTTTCTTGAAAGCACACTTTTCTCCTAAATGGAAATATCTCGTGCATATCATTCAGCAGTGTATAAGCCTCAAAAGAACTGGTTGGTCCGAGTTTTCCTCAAATATTGCCACTGCCTTAGTGTGCTTTTCTACTGGCCAACAGTTCAACTTTTCAAACATGATTTTCCAGGGGATGTTAAGGCATCATTCCCTAAAGAATGGGAAATTTCTTATGTATCCCAGGTTTTTGGCAAAAATCATTGCACACACCTGCACAACTTCACATTTACACAAACGGATACATGTTTCCCATAGGCACTTACTATTTTCAATCAAAAGGCTGTTAAAGCCAAGTGCCAATTTTGTCAGTATAGATGCTCCATTGCCCTCTGCAATGATGAACATCATCACAAGAAACAGAGGAGAGGGGCCTGAGCAGACACAGCCTAACATTACTGCTTCAACCCCAGGACCCCAACCCACTCCTCATGATACAAATATTCCCTCTGATCCTTTTGTACAGCCCAAACGCCCACTACAATACTTATATAAAAGAAAAAGGGGACCAGGAGCTCCTTCCTCCTCCTCCCCTAGACAAAAGCCATATATTCCTGTGCAGGAGGATACTTCTGCACAGAATATCCAAAGGGAACCAATTGAGGACACTCCCATCCTCACTCAGGAGGTGAACATCTCTTCTGAGACTGTTCATATGGGTTCTGTGGTTGGCACTACTGATGTCTCTGCACAAGAGGCACAGGACAGGGCCAACATCTCTAAGACCACGCCCATGGCAACAGCAAGTGTGCAAACACGAGCTGGAAGTCCCCAGTACCAAGAAAAGAGGGGCCCAGAGGTTTCTACTTCTGGTATTGATGTCAGTGATAGACCACAAACACCCCTGGTGTTTTCTGATCTTGAGACTAGCCTGCAACTGATGCTCTTAACGGATCCAAAGCTGCAACCTGTTGTAACAATGTTGGAATACCAAATGTCCATCATTGCTGCACAGGGGGCACAAATATATGCACTCAAACAGGCAGAAGCTGCTCACAATCAGAAACTGGCTTATCTACACAAAGGATTTACTCTTTGTGGGAGTAAGCTCATCAAATTAGAGCAATTGATTCAAACCCATGTGGCAAAGGTTGTAGGTCCTTCTGACCAAACCAATGCTTCCAAAAAGAGGGAGAATCAGGAAGTTCCTGAACCAGTCCAAACAGCTCCACCTTATAGGCTAGCAGTCCCAACAGCTTCTCAAGCTGTTAGCCTAGAAACTCAAGCTGCTTCTTCAAAAGCTACTGGAGTTGTGATTAGAGAAGGCATTCAAGCTCCATCAAGAACAGTCCAAGCTACATCATCTGCTGCTAAAGACAAGGGCAAGGGCATTCTCATTGAGTCCCCAAAGCAAAAATTTTCCTCAAAAGAAGCCCAAATTGCCTTTGATGCTGAAGTTGCAAGAAAAATAGCAGAAGAACAAGACAAAGAATTAGAGCAGCAAGCCCAAACCCCAATGGATGATGATGAAACTTTAGGTGATTACTTAAAGGGGTTTGTGGTTAAGCAAGGAGCTAGGAAGAGAAAGATGCCAACAGGGCACTCCAAGGCTGAGCATAGAAGATTTCTTATCAATTTTGCCTTTGCAGCTGGTATTCCGAAGAAAATGGCTCAGTCCATGGCTACTGAAAGGCTGCAGGAGATTCATGAAAAGGAGATGGACAAAAGACAGAGAACAAAAGTCTCTCCAGAAGCTCAACCATCCCAAGAAGTCCAATCATCTACCCAATCAGTCCAAGCTGAAGCTGGTGCCAGTGCACCTGTTCCCACTGATCAAGCTGCTCTCTCTATTCCTTCATCAGTTAAAAGGGTGCTCTTTGAGCAATAACTACAAAAGGCTATGGAGATAGAGAAGCTGATTGATCAGCATGATTTTACAAAACCTCAAATCAACTACTGGTTTGCTAAGTCACTGGATGACCGTGACTTGAGAATAAAGTTTGTGATCAGAAGAGAGTCTGGACCTGAAGAGGAGTATGATACTTTTTGGCAGATAGTACAGAAGCTGACCAGAGAAGAATTAATAAAGATGTACCATATAGGGTCAGTTAAACAAGTAAGGTCTGCTCTTCCACAGGTCAAGCAGCTCATTAAAGATCTAAGTACAGTGGTTGATCCTGATTTTGCAAGACAAGAGATAGAAGATGCTGAAAAGAAAGGGAAAAAGATCAAGCAGATTGATCTGTTTGTCAAGTCAAAGACATTCAGAATCAAATTCACAGATGGGACTGGTATCTTCTTCAATTTTGAGTTTTATAATTTTTCAAAAGATATGCTACTGCAAATTAAGTCAGCTAGAATATCTTGTGATAGAGATGAGTTGAAGAAAGAATTTTTGAAGGCTATAGATCATAAACTTACACAGTTGTGAGTTTTTGAAAGCCTTGGTTTGTAAATAACAGTTTACTTACTTATTTCCATTTTTGTATAGAACTTAAAGTCTTGTAAAGAATTTAAGTTAGGGGGAGATTGTTGGGAAATAGTTTAAGTACATTCAAGCTGTTAGTTAGACTTCTCAGACTGTTAGTAGATTTTTCATGTAAATACAAAGTTCATGCTGCTAGTTAAAGAAACTCGAGTTGCCAGTGTTAAAGTTCAAGCTGCTAGAGTAAATCTGCTCAAGCTGCTGTGTTCAAGCTGTCCAATGACTCAAGCTGCTCAACAGTTACTCAAGCTGCTCAACAGTTTCTTAAACAGAAAGTGCTGATTTTCAGGGAAGATATCCACAAGAAGATTTCAGCATATCTACTATCAAAGAAGTCCTAGTCCTTCAAGGAAACAAGTCGAAAAGCAATATAAATAGACAGAATAGGTTTTCAATTGTATAAGAAGTTTTCTGCGTATTTTTGAGTCTGTAATTGCTTTATTGTTTAAGTTTTCATAAGCCTCTAAGGTTGTAAAACCCTAAGAACAGTCTGTGTTCTTCGTCTAATCAAACAGATTAGAGGTGATTGTAATCATTGAATTCAGCAATACAAACAGTCTTGATTACTTCTTATGTTTTATGCTTCATTGGTTCTGAAAGTTTTTGTTAAAATAATTAAGTGTTATTCCGCAAACTTCTTAATTAAACTTTGATTCAAAGCAAGATTATTTATTTATACTCTGATAAATTTCAAATTAGTTAATCTTGGTTATTCATATTTTAGATCCTGACATTGTTAAAAAAAAATAAATGAAATTTTAATAAATAAATTATAAAAAAATTTTATGTTTAAAAGTTTATTATTAAATTTCACAAATGGTCCCTGAATGGAAAAAAGACGGAAATGCCCTCCTCTCTAACGGTCAAAGTTAACGGATGTTAGTCAGAGGGACCATTAGGGTTAAAGGTTTGTGATTTTGGGACCATTAGTGCAAAAAAAAAAGTTTGAGGGACGAAAAGAGCAAAAAGCACCAAACCACAGGGAGCATTTGTGTAATTTACTATATATATATATATATATATATATATATATATATATATATATATATATATATATATATATATATATATATATATATATATATATATATTATAATTTATAAAATCTGAATTATGTTTATTATTTTATTTACCAATAAATTAGTTTTAAATCTTAAATAAATAAAATAAATATATGTCTTGGAACCAGTTCTAAATAAATTAATTAACGGGTACCAGATTAATCAACTATTCGCATTTATATTTACGATTAATATTAATTATAGGTTATTGTTTGTTATTAAAAGTTAATTAGATTAATTCGGACCATAACCCAAAAATGGAATAAATATATTTAAACGACTTATTATTTAATTAAGGTTAACTTATAGGTTAATTTAAATGGTCAAAAAGAATAAAATAAATACATTAAAATTATGTGTACTTGAATACCGACTAAAGTATAGGGAAATTGCATAATTAATTATTGGAACACCAATTCGATTAATAATGACTAATGAACCATTTAAGTTTAACAAGCAATAATTGTAAACCGAACTTAATAATTGTTAAATATAAAAGTATGTATTAAAATAGTGGGAATGGATAGTTAGAAGACCAACCTAGCTGAGTTCTAATTTAAGTTCGTTCTTATAGATCAAATCAATTCGTAGCGGATTCAGTCTGTCGTCGTAAATTTTGCGGAGCTGCTATTAAGGTACGGATCCCGTACTTCTTTCAGCGTTACTCTTGAGTTGTTCATTGTGTGAATTGCATGCTAATACTTGACAGTCGATTTTTATATCTTGTGTCAGTCTCTTTTTCAAAAGAAAATACCGTTTGTAAACGCTCGTAAAACATTTGTGAAAAACGTATTTGGAAAACAGTTATTTTCATGGCTCTTGTGAATGTGATATTGTCTTGTGAAATGTGGCCATTTTGTATTGAAATGGTTATTTATCTTTGAAATGATTATTCGGGCCTTTTGTTATGCTTGAACCCTAGACAGTAGACAGGAGATAGGATTACCGCGTGAACTACCTGTGGAGGTACCACAGGCATGCCATTGCGGCACCAATGGCATGACACTTCCGTAACAGTGTGATCGGTTACGGCGTCTCCCTTTTGTTTGCGATTCATGATTGAATGATTGATTGAGATTATGTTAGCTCGAGGAATGAGCTGTTTATTATTTCAGGGAGGCGTATGGATGCATCCTAGGCTATGTTATGAGTGTTGCGAAACTGTAGTGTAATGTCATACACTCCTTCCGGCCAGATGCACTGAGGTGGCCTCTCAGTGTAGTCTTGAGTGATATGAGTGGTTGTGAGATTGATTATGAGATTGATATTAGGACGCTCGGTAAAAATAACCCAACCATTTGTTGCTTCAGCCATTATATTCTTTGTTTGATCTGGTGTGGAGGTGGATGTTTATTTTTATTAAGAAAAACTATTTTTAAAACATTCCTTTTTAAAGAAACTTATTTTCAAAACATTCCTTAGTCTTTGAATTCGTTCGTTGCACATGTAATCGATCTACGTACTGGACGTTTGGCTCATGCTGTGTTCTTTCTTCCGGCAGGTACTCAGGGGTGATGATGGGCAGTGTGCAGAGAGTTGACTATTGGAGGATTGGAATTTATGTTAAGTTTTGGAAGTTTAATAAATTATTTAGTTTGCTTTGGTTAGATGAGGTAGTTTATTAACGTCGTCAGTCCACTCGGGATCGGGGTGTTACAATGCGAATGGTCATCCGTGTGAATTATCATTTCACATCATGTGAATGGTGTGAATGACCATTCACATGATCTTTTTTTATTATTCACAAGATTTATGATGTTGCTTCTTTTGTAAAAAAAGTCTTATAATGTTGTCATATACATGTTTATTTAAAAAAAATATGTGAATGATCATTCACATTAAGGTACGCTGGGTACGCTGGAATCTTATAGGTACGCTGATGAACCTGATTCTATAAATATATATATATATATATATATATATATATATATATATATATATATATATATATATATATATATATATATATATATATATATATATATATATATATATATATATATATATATATATATATATATATATATATATATATGATTGGGTTCACATGAAAACCCTCATTACCGTGAGAACGTGAGAACCACTCTAAAATTTGTGCATCCACTGTATAAAATTGTGCATTTGATACTAAAATTAAATGTTTTCGATATATTTATGCATTTCATGTAAAAATTTACGCATCTCATGTTATAATTTATACATTTTATGTACGAATTGTGCATTTAAAAAAATTTGTGCATTTGATGTTCAAATTTGTGCATTTAGTTTATAATTTAATGAATATAATTTTTGAATGTAATTTTAGTGTAAGATTATGATATTTATTAATATTTAAGACCAATAATGGTTTTAAGTTTTAATTTTTAAATTTGTGCATTTGATGTACAAATTTGTGCATTTTGGAGTGGTTCTCACGTTCTCACGGTAACGAGAGTTCTTACCGGAACCCAACCCTATATATATATATATATATATATATATATATATATATATATATATATATAGATTATTATGTTTAGGAGGGATATATATGATAGTAAAAAATTTAGGTTGGTATTTATATGATATTACGATATTTAAGAGGGGTATATATGAAATTCTCCCAAAATAAGAACTCGAGTTAATTACAAAAATGGTCCTTGTGATTTGTATCAAATTTTGAATTTAGTCAATGAACTTTTAATTTTGCAAATCAACCATTATCATCAATGTGTACTTTTAAGCTTAGTCTCTTATCAATTAACTTTTACTAAAATACTCATTTATCCTTGTTATTATACAATCTAAAAAAAATTAAAAGAAAGAAAAATGTGTGTCGGCTAAAAAGAATCTTTATGTCTTATTGTCTTAATTATAGCAACAAGGGTTACCGTTAAGCATTTTCTTCTTAAAAAGGGAGACTTTCATGTATATCATTGTAAACCTCCATTGTTACATATATATCCTTACAAAATTCCTTATCTATATATATTAATAAATCAAAATAATTTGCGTCACGTGTCATTCCCTTAGCTCTTCTAATTTATGTTTTCCAGCCCATTTTGCCTAATATAACTCAAGAAATTAAAAGATTATTAATATAATTAAAAGATTTTAAATACTTCCTAATTTAACCTCTAATTTACCTAAAATGATTTATCTAGAATTATATAATTGATTTATAAAATATTTTTTATTTTTAAATTTTAAATTAAATGTTACATGATAGATAAGAACAAATGAATAACTTTACTTATTTCTCGAGATGTCATATGTCATTATTAGCAATTCACGCGTGACCAATTATAATCTAGGAAAAACAAGTAAGATCAAAATAATATCATCTAATGCAATAAGATTTAAAATAAATTCAAACAAAATATTCATATTTTAATAATTGATAACTACAATATAATAGAAAGATTAGATATGAAAATAAAAACTTATTATTACTCATATACATTTAGAAGTCTAGAAAAAGTATAGTTTATGACAAATAATAATAATATAATTCTTGTATATATTTTTGTAATAAAATTAATATTTTTATGTTTTAATTCTTAATATGCATATATTTAATATAAACAAGTATATATTAAAATATTTGTGTAATATGAGGGTAATAAACTAGTGCTTTATATAGTATAATACATAAGAAAGGATAAGCACAATATGCTCCTTTTAGAAAGATAAATATTTTCTATTATTTTTTAATCTATAAATGAAAAAAATATATTACTTTCAAAAAGGTGAATACACTCTATTATTTTTTAAGTATAAATATTACTTTATAATGAAATATATAAGTCTTACATTATAATAAATTAAAATCTCAATTTATATAAACTAATCTATATTAAATTAAAAATGAAAAGTTTAAAACATCATAAGGAACAACTTTTATCTACATAAAAGACATATTTTATAACATTTTTGAAAAATATAAACACTATGTTACATATAAATAATTTTTATAAAAAATATCCACGTAATACGTGGGTTATAAACTAGTTACATATATATCCTTACAAACCTTTAAAACTCACTAATATATCCAAATATCTAATTCATAATTATTAAATTATTTACAAAATATCAAGAAACTATTTTTTTAATTAATTTATATAAAATTTCTTAAATACCCCAACCTTGTTGAATAAGAAACATAATCTAAAATTGAAAATGAAGAGCAATTGAAAAGTCACCTTTGTGGCTTGGTCATAGAACACATGAGTATTCAAAGGCAGACGAAGTAACAACGAAAACTACAACTGAATTACTTAGCGTTGTGCACTAGGATTTGTTAATCTCCTAAAAAATTAGCTCAAGGCAAGGGTTCTAAATAAGAATGTACAGAACAACACGACTCCATTAAATGAGAAAGTTGTAAAAGAATGTATTTAATTAAAAAAAATTTTAATTCATGGAAATAGGTATTTCAAGCAAGAACATGTTGGCATATCCATTCATTTGAAAAACAAATGTGTGACCTAGAAGCTGACGATGAGGACGGCCACCAAAAGAGAAAGTAAAAATATTTAAAAATAACAATTAATGAAGTAGCGGTTGTTTATGAACAATAATGAAGCAGCGTCTGTGAAGTGGTGAAGGAATGAAGAAGGAAGCCAAGAAGGTGACTTTGATTCCTCTTCAATTTCAATTTCAGATTATGTTTCCTATTCAAGAAGGTTAGGGGTATTAAGGAATTTAATATAAATTAATAGAAAAAATAGTTTCATGATATTTTATAAATAATTTAATAATTATAAATTAGATATTTGAATATATTAGTGAGTTTTAAAGTTTTGTAAGAATATATATATATATATATATATATATATATATATATATATATATATATATATATATATATATATATATATATATATATATATAGAATCAGGTTCATCAGCGTACCTATGAGATTCCAGCGTACCCTAATGTGAATGATCATTCACATATATTTTTTTTAAATAGACATGTATAAGACAACATTATAAGACTTTTTTTCAAAAGGAGCAACACCAAAAATCTTGTGAATTGTAAAAAAGATCATGTGAATGGTGTGAATCACCATTCACATGGTGTGAAATGACCATTCACATAACCATTCACATAAATATGCATTTAGCATTCACATAATTTTTAAGGACACAGAAAGTGTGAATGTATGTGAAATTCATATATCATGTGTATAACATTAATTTAAACATGGTTATGTGAAAAAAAATTAAAAAAAAAAGTTTTTTAAGGTTGGTACCTTCGGGTGCACTTGATTTCGAGAGGTACTTTTTTGAACCTGACTCTATATATATATATATATATATATATATATATATATATATATATATATATATATATATATATATATATATATATATGTGTGTGTGTGTGTGTGTGTGTGTGTGTGTGTGTGTGTGTGTGTGTAGAAAGGAATTTTTTAAGGATATATATAAATAATAATGAAGGTTTACAAGGATATACATGAAATTCTCCTTTATAAGAATAATTTAAGGGTGCGTTTGGTACAGAGAATGAAAATGCAGAGAAATGACAACAGAGAATGGAATTGCTGATAAAGGGAATTGGTCAGGAGAAAGAGAATTGATTCACCTGTTTGGTATTTCAAAGAATTCGGTAGAGAATTGTAACAGAAAATCATTTCTCTTGTTTGGTACAACAGAGAATTCATCAGAGTGTTTTATAATTAAATATTTTATTATTTGCAATCATAATTAATTTGTAACAATTTTTAATTCAAACCCAAAATAATATTTTGTAATAATTAAAACAAAAAATTACCAACATATTTTGTATATCATTTTTATCTTTATCAATTATTTTTTTATCATTACTTTTATAAAATACTTGTTTTTTTAATATGTTGATCAATTCAAAATAAATTTTATAAACGCCAAATATGTTGAACAATCCAAAAACAACATTCATATATGTTGATTTTTTTCACTTGAATCCAAAAAAAAAAAAAAAGAAATTAACATTTAAGTTCATTTCACTTGAATCTAAAATGTCCCACATTTCTTCTTTGGCATTTTCTTCTCATCATGATAAGAATATGACAAATGATTGAAGCTAATCAAAAAGAAAATGATAATAACTACATATTTGAATTTCTGTTTCAAACCTGTTTCTAATCAGAATATAAGGGCATGTTCAGACCTTAACACATGAAAAAACGCACCCTAAAAACATACAGAAACAGACCTTTTAACACTTGAAAAAACGAAAAAATGAGCTATCTTTCTACTGTTTCAGTGGAGGACCGCTGCTGCTGGAGGTCGATGGAGAGGTGCCGCTGATGAAGGAGGAAGGACGTCGATGGAGGTCAAGGAAAGCAGAAAGAAGGTCGATGGAGGAAGGATGTCGAAGAGGTCTGCTGGCGATGGAGAGGCGCTGATGGAGGAAGGAAGACGATGGAGAGAGCGCTAGGGTTTTTTCTTTCGTGGGTGAAAGGAGAAATGAGGTTGAGCAGCATGTTTGGGGGTTGGGGGTTGGGGGGAGGGGGCAACTCTCCGTGTTTTTTTTATCAATTCTCTAGGAGTTAAATTTTTCAAATTCCCCTGTTTCGTTGCTTGTGAGATAGAAATAAAAATAAAGAAATGGAATTGATTTATTTTTTATTTTGTCTCAGACCCAAACAAACAAGAAAATTTATTCTATTTCCATTTTTCTGCTTTTATTTCTCTGTACCAAACATGCGCAACGGGAAATAACACCATCATGATGGGTGGTCATTGGTCAACCCAACATATGAAAAAGGTTGTATGCTTTGATCCAAAACTTTGATGATTTCAACCAACACGTAACTGCCTGTGTGAAATGACTAAAATACCCAGAGACACTAGAAACCGTTGGTACGTACGTTGACCAAGAATTCCAAATCCAAATAGCCGAGATCACCCACCATTAATGCATCCTTTCTTTCTCTCTCTCTCTAGAAACTTGTGGTGTTTAGAAAGAGAGAGGGGAAGAGAATTGGATATATAGACACCATCCGTTCATCCAACTTGTTTCTTTCCTCCGTCACAATCTCATTTGGTAAATCACCAAAAGTTGTCACAGACTAGTGAGTGAGGGCGGTTTCCGGCAACTGGGAGACCGCTCCACCACCGTAGTTTGCTCCATCACCTTTTTTTATATATGTAACCCCGGCCGGTTTCAGATTCAACGGTGACAACCATGTCCTGATCGACTTCTAAATCTGTCTTCTTCTTTCTTTGAAGCAATAATTCAATTTACATATTCGATCAAAACTACCCGTACGTTTTGTACCTTATAATTACTACCCTCAATCTTCAAAGCCAAGAAGACGATATGATGGCGGCATCTCTTTTGCGTGGCGAATGGGTTCGTGGCAAAATGATCGGATCAGGATCGTTCGGGGTTGTTCATTTGGCAATCAACAAATCTAACGGCTCGCTTTTCGTGGTGAAGTCATCCGAATCTCAAGAGGGGAACCAGTCCCTCGAGAACGAAGCTACCGTTCTCGCGAGCCTCGAATCCCCTCACATCGTACAATGCCTTGGAAAAGACGTTTCTTTTGGAGAAAACGGGCAGCCGAAAACAAATCTCTTCATTGAGTACATGGCGGCTGGAAGTCTGGGGGACGTCGCTCAGAAACTAGGAGGAAAACTAGACGAGGGAGTCATCCGTGTCTACACCAGAGAGATACTCAAGGGGTTGAAATATCTCCACGACAAGGGGATCGTCCACGGGGACGTCAAGTGCCAGAATGTGCTTTTAGGTCCACGTGGGACCGTGAAATTAGCCGATTTCGGTTGCGCCAGACGCCAAGGGTCAAAGAATGGCAAGTTACTTTGCGGGACTCCCTTGTGGATGGCTCCGGAAGTACTGAGGAACGAAGGGTTAGATGTGTCGGCAGACATTTGGTCTTTAGGTTGCAGTGTAATCGAAATGGCAACAGGCAAGAGCCCTTGGGGGGAGCTTGGAGTCTCGAATCCAATGGCAGCAATCTTAAAGATTGCATCGAGCAACGAGAGGCCTTCATTGCCGAGAGAATTATCGAAAACGGGAATGGATTTTCTGAAAAAGTGTTTGGTAAGGTGTCGTGAAAGGCGATCGACAGTTGAGGAGCTCCTAAACCATCCATTCATCAAGACTAGTAGTAGTAGTAGTAATGATAATCCTCATCAAGCAAAGAGTCGGGAATACCAACACATGTACTCACCGTTGAGTGTTCTGGATGTTGGTGATGACAGTTACGAGTCGGAGGAATATGAATATGAATCGGAGGAGATGAAAATGAGGATTCCGTTTTCAGTCAGGCGTTACGACAACAAGAAGAAGAAGAAAGGTAAGGGCCAAAGGCAATGTACTGATGACAACATGGACAAGTGGGTGACAGTTAGGAGTTAAATTAGAAGACTGAATCTTCTAACTGTAAAGGATTGATTTTTTTTTCTTCTTTTTTTGGTTTAAAATCCATCATCATTCATCCAATGTAATTAAAAAGAAAAAAAATGAAACTGTACAGTGTACAGCATCTGCTAATTATTATTAATTAAGGGTTTGTTTTTTTTTTTTTCTTTCACTTTTGTCTAATTTAACCGTTTTGTCTGATTTGGTCGGACAAAAGAAGATAAGGTAAAATCTACTTGTTTTTTTCATCCCACTCAGACGTGTACTATCTGACCGGGGTCTATTTTGAATAGATCTGAAAACATATTTTATCAAAACTTTGCGGTCAGATCGAAACCCCACGCTCCTTTCATCTTCTCATGTTGCTGTAGTCTCCTTGCAATCGTCTTCCGACCATCGTCAACCTCTCCATGACCATCATCCTCCCCTCTTTGAGTCTTCAGGGACCATTGTTTTTTCATGTTATGCGATTCATAATTTAATACAAAAGAAGTAATTAAACGACGGGATTTTTTCTGAGTATGATCGAACCAATAATGAAAATGTGGAAGGGAGTGATATGGATGCAGCGACTCAAGTAGTTCAAGATCATTTTAGTACGACCGATCGACAATACATGGCAAATTTTCGTGAAAAAATTGAAGGACAATTATGATATTGATTTTAGTTATTATGATACTTTATTTCGTATGCTTTGGTATGTTTGAATCGGTTAATATTTGTAAGAAGTTATTTTGAATAGAATTAATTGATCAAGATGCATTTTCTCCTAAAATTAAATTTTCATATCTGAGAACCAGTCAATTAACTGTTGTATTAATTAAATACTTCCTCGTCTCTCCATTTTATCACAAACATCATGGTCAAAGGTATTATTGTAATTAAATGAAAACCGGCACGGACTCATGTTGAACTAGGACATAATAGATCATGTCCCATAAGCCATATATTTATATGTCTTTCAAACATGGCTTTAGTGAAAGCCATCGATCTCAAAGACTCGAGCAGTCCCATCAAGGGAGACTGAAACTAAGTTGTTCCCATCAGCCGATATTGCTATAGACTGAACGGCATCTGTGTGTCCCCTCAATGTCTTGACGCAGTCTCCAGAAAGACCATCCCATATCCTTACTTTGCCATCCACACACCCTGTAGCCACAAACCGAGACGCCCCTAGCCATGATAGGCACGTCACTCCTTCCTATCATCACAAAAATACACCGTTCGTTATTTTGAGAACAGAACCCACTAGTCATTGTTTTTGTTGCATCTCTTCAAACACCACGTTATACATTTAAACCATAATGAGATGGCAATATCCCACAACATAAAGCATGCTATTCTTGGAAAGAAACCATAAGATAAGCTTGGTAGTAAATGCACCTCATGTTCACATGTGCAACGGGCCAAAGAGCTCAGTCGATCCCAAATAATAAGCTTCTGATCCATGCTTCCTGTTGCTGCCCAATGACCGCTACCAAAAATTCAAAATTCAAAAATTCAGGGATTTAAATTGCTATTATTAGGAAACAAAAAAATAGAACTATTTTCTCCTTCAGCTTAGAACAGATACCTGGCCGACAAACCAACACATTCAATTGAATCCGAATGTGACATTAGAGAACTGACAACCTGTGTTAAAAGAAGACCATTCTTTATTTTTTTTTTATTTATTTATTTTTTTTTTAAAAAGAAAAAAAGCAAGGCTGGCTGCAAGAAATGCCACACTAGAAGAACAACTATGCAAAGGCAATCACAAAATCATGGATGAATTTAATCGAACCTTTCCTGTTGCAATATTCACAATCTTCACTGAACCATCTTTCGAGCCAGTAAGTACAAGAGTTGAGTCAGCAGTTATCGTCAAGCACGTTAGCCCTTCAGTGTGATAAGATTGACCTGAAGACAATAATGATTTGGCAAATATTTAAACTAAATTCCTCTTATAAAGCATTGCTGATCAAAATGTTTTTATTATTTGTTCTGAAATGTGAATTTTCAGATTTACGTTAACTTCCTTAAACTTAAGCGCATTATCTATTTCATGACTTTGAGGATACAAAGCAAACCGAATACATATACCTCTAACAACGTGAATGTTCTTCCCAGTTCTTGGGTTCCATACCCTCAAACTTGCATCATCAGAACCCGTACAAATTGTTTTGCCTAAGCATGAAAAGAAGCATATAGAACAGCCAAATTAAGAAAAAAAAACCAAAAAAAAAAAAAAAAAGAACTAGTAAGAATGGAAGTCAATACCATCAGGAGTAAAATCTCCGCAGGTGACAGTACTAGCATGACCTGAGAATGTATTAAGATAAGCATTCTTGTCAGCATTCCACATCCACACAGTTGAATCCTCTGACCCAGCTAGAACCAGGTGTCCTCGTGGATGCCACCTGACCCACTGCATAGTCACAGGTTCAAACACATAGAGCGATTGTTAACGATAGTTTTTTTTAAAGAGAAGAGATACCAAAAGAGTTTTACCTCGATGCCAGCTCCAGGTCCATCAAGCGTACATTTTAGGCTTGTAGAAGATATGTCCCACACTTTAATGACCCCATCAAAGCTTCCAGATGCAACCAACTGTCCATCAGAACTAAAGGCCACAGAAGATACAGAATCCTTGTGACCTTATAGCAACAGACACAAAGAATTTCATGATTCATATTTGAAAGAAGTAAACACAAACAACCAGAGGGAAGCATACCTAATGAATAAAATTCATTCAAGTGATGTATTTGAACAAAGATGGGTACGAGGCTACCACCTTTAACTATAATGCATACCTTGTAGTTCAAAAGCCCAATCTCCTTGACCAATCTTCCATAGAAATCCTTTGTCATCCCCTGCCCCTGTGGCCACCAATGTTGCATCAGATGTGCTGCATGCAACTGTGTATAATTCACCTATGAACAAGAAATAGAAAATGAATTATGATACATCAACTTCTTGTATAATTGTGCATATCTGAAAAAGAAAACTTGAGGCTTAAAAACATATTTGCTAGTATGCCTTTCTAATTAAACAAACAACCTGCTTAATTCCTAGGAAGAACTATAGAGTTTAGAACACCATTCATACTTACAACCTCTGGTTGACAGATATCACAAACTCCCCACTTATATTCCTAATAACACTTGTCAAGCCTAATGAGAAAGCAAAATAGAATCCCCGAAACTTACAATCCAACAAGATCCTCATAAATGCAAACAAATAGATCCCACCTATTTTCAAGCCTTCATAAACATCATAATGATCCATGGAATAACATAAGAGCACTATCAACAAAGACAGGTCATGTAATAGTGGAAGGGGACAATAGCAGAGATAGAGATATAAAAATGTAGATTAGTCCATTTGCTTCACTTGTGCTTTTAACATATCATGAAGCAAACAAAAGTCCCCCTCCTAAAAGTGTTTCAGGTGTTTGAGAAAGATGCAAAAAGGTTAATAGCATAAAATCCCCAAAATCAGTCCAAACCATAGAAAACTTACCAGAATGACCAGTGAATATGTGCATCGAATCATCAGCCTCATCTGATATAGACAAAAGAAGCAAGTAAAACAGATATGTAGAAAATCAAAAGAATTTCAAGTTGGTAATCAATCACATATACACTCAAGCAATCACTGGTCGAACATAGGTATACTCGTATGGTATTACTGCCTCTGAAACAACAAACTTTCTAGCTTATGCTACTCTCCTCATGGTTTTAGTTTGCCACTTCTTTTTAATTATGAGTACATAAAATATTATACAGTAGTGTACAAACAGCTTGAAAACCCTGTGTCAAATGAATACAACATATATACTTTTTTTAATTGAAGAATAAATACATGTGAAAAAGATAAAAGTAATTGATTGTGACACTGTTGAATAACATACAAGAAACATAAGACTTTGAATGTTCATAGCGTTTTTGACATACCAAACACTTCGCCATCAGATTCTGCATCGTCTTCTGCATCAGGAAGATCTGAAACAAAGGAAGTAAGTTCCATACATATGTGAATGTGAAAGAGAAGGCATATAAGAAACTAAAACTACCTTCTTCATCTACATTAATTTCTTCTACGATGTCATCTTCGTCAAGAAAAACCTCACCATGATCTTCACCATCATTCACAGAGGTGCCCATGATCCCTCCTTTGTGATCGACTGATATATGCCTAAGTAATAAGGGGGTCAATTTGTAACTACCATTTTTCCAGCTACGTAAAACTACATCTTTATTACTTGATATATTAGAATAGTCCAAAGTTACACTTTAGTAATGAAGAAAAAAAATCTTATAATCTATGCTTCATCATCCCTTTAGTCCTTGTTTTAGAGATACATACATGAATACATAAGCCTTAGGCTTAGTGTGTAAATATGGTTTTATGATCAACATGCTCAAAGTAAGCTTTTATGCGTAAAATGTATTTTCTTCATGTTAAGCATATCAACTTTATCATAGGTTCCTTAGCCTTGGGTCCACATAAGGGCTGCCCAATAAGGTTCGTTTGCAAGACGTCCCTTAATTGTATACTCCGGATATACATAATTGATATTCTTAACATGTATAAATTTCTCATATATGGGTGCATAAGAGTTTTATGTTTTAAATCATAGAAATGACATAAACATGCATAAAACATTTATATAGCACATAGGCATCTCATTAAAAGCACATAAATACTCACTTTGCTTTGTCTTGAGGCTTCAAATTTTCTTCTAAGCTTTTTAGGTAAGGTTTTGGGGTGAAAAAGAAGAGTGTCCCTAAGCCTCTATTTATAATGTTTAGGCATGGCTTTAGGGTGCTTGTTTGCTATGTTGTCTAAGTTGTAAGTAGCTTACTCACTTCCTTTAGCTTTGCTTAGTAGGACTTGTAGGTTTGCCACCTTCCTTAGAGGTAAGACAACACATAATTCTAGGGTCAGGTCATGCCAATTAGAGTGCCATATCATGTTGAATAGATCTGCCAGGTGAAGCTTAGATAGGGCTGCTGTGTCATACTAGATAGGCTTGCCATGTCCTGCTTGTAGGGCTGCTGTGTTACACAATTAGTATTAGTAATACTATAAGGGGCCGTTTGTTTTTTAAGAGGTTAAAAATTTGAAGTCTTTTTGATGTCTGCAGTTTGAAGACGTGGTTTAAAAGTCTTCAGTTTGAAGAGATAAGAGTGTTTGTTTTTTAAACAAAATAAATGTCTTATTGAGTTCAATTTTAATTCTTTTGATAATAACTATTAAACAATTATATTTCTATGTAAAAATCATTGGAATGGAACTATAAAATAATTCAATTTTAAAAAAATATGTTAATATTATATATAATTCATGATGATAAATTTATTCAATAAAGAAAATAAATGCAAAATACAATAAATACATATAAATACAAAATACAAAATAAATTCAAAATTCAAAATACTAAAAGGGGGTAGTACCACCTTGCTTTACCTAACACATACAGTACCACGCAAAAAGAACTTGAGAGAAAGGGTTATTCGAAAACCCTAAAAGAAAGTAGTAGAACAAGAAACCCTAAAGCAGAAGCTGGTGAAGGATGATGGTGGGATATGAAGGCGCATGTACAGTAGTGCGTCTGAACCAGAGAGAGAGAACGTAGCAGAGTTGCCTTCAAACAAACAGCCCCGTCATACGCTTGAATTGTTGAACCAATTCGATTGTTCAAATTAGCCATTGATATTGTACAAACGAGGTTGCTGGGCCATGGAGCATATGGTTTTGATATCAACGATAGACCCAGATTGATCGAGACCGATAATAATCAGCTGTCAATCAATTTACTACTTAATTAGCTAAGCTAATGTGTAAATAGCTCACACAATCTGATAGGATTTTACTATTAGACTATTAATAAATTCTAGAATATACTAAAGAAGGAATGTGTGCATTTACATATCGGAGAATGAATGAAGGGTTGTTCCAGGTTGCAAACTGGAGGAAATTTGTGTCATTTGTGAAGAAAATGAGACAGGAAGCTGATGTTGCTCTTAAGCTTTAAAACCCACTTATTCAATACATGGATTTAGATCAGGGTGTGTTTGTATAAATGTAAATGTGTAAGGAAATAGAATAGTTGTAAAAAAAAATTGTTAACTACTTGAAATTCAAGCTCCTAATAACAAATATAAACCATATGACAAGAAAGCAACAAACTGATGTTTCAAGTATTTCTGGAGTATATTTCTGTAGTATAATTCTGTTTCAAATCGAATTTCTGTTTCAAATCAGAATAACAACTGACAAATTCATTCTCATGTGTTCAGCCAGTTTATGAAGAATCAGAATAACAACTGAAGGCATAGAAACAGTCCTTCATCACTGATTGAGCATATCCAATTCAAGACTAATATATAAACATACAGAAACATACCTTAACAATATACTCCATCGATCTAATGACCGACCTTAACACATGAATAAACGAAAAAACGAGATGAAAGAGGAGATACCTTTCTGCTTTTGAAAGAAAATCGATGGAGGTCCGCCGACGCTGCCGCTGGAGGTCCGTCGGAGATGGAGAGGTGCCGCTGATGAAAGAAAGCAGAAGAGGAAGGAGGTGTCGGCTGGTTAAGCAAAGCAGAAAGAGAGCAGACGCTTAACGAAAACCAGTCTTTCTTTTATTTCAGTTTTCAATTTACAGCTTTTAGAAAAAAAATATATATATATATATAGTTTTAAGAAAAATAAGATAAATGATTATAAAATAAAAAAATAGGATAGGTGATGGAAAAGTAAGAGAGAAATAGAGTATTATAAAAAATAGGGTAGTTAACAGAAAAGTAAGAGAGAGAATATGAAAAGTAGTATTTTAAAAAGTGAAATAAAAATTTATGAAATTGTTGTTAAGTAAACAAGTTTTCATTTTTGTTGAAAAATAAGATGGAAATTTTGAAAATTTTCACACCAGGATTTTTTTGAGAATGTAAGAAGAAATGAGGTTGAGCAGCGGGTTTGGTAGTGGGGACTGGGGAGGGGGCAGGGGTGATCAGTGTTCAAAAAGTTACCAAACCGAAAAATCAATACAAAAAACCATTTTGATTTTGAGGATTACGAATCGAATTTTTCTATTATTTTCGGTTTGATTAATCGAAATGAAAAAACATTCTGTTTTGGTTTAGGTTCACGATTTTGGTGACGGATAGATAACTGAAAAATCAAAAAAAAAAAAATTGATATTATATATTCTAACTTTTAGGTTTGTAATATTAAATTTATCCCAACAATAATTTAAAATTTTAGCTTATTTATTAGTTTACATTAATTGTTAAATCCAAAATAACAAAAAACTATACTTGAACAATATAATTTATAAAGATTATAAACTAGTGTTCTTGTATCTATTAGATTTTTAAAAATAATATTTAATCTTTTGAAGATATTATATAAATAATTTGTAGTTTTATTCATCGCTATTATTATATTTGACATTTGAAATTTTTAGAAACTATTTGTTGGAATTTTTTTAATTTGAAATTTAATTGGTTAACCGAATAACCGAACTGAAAAAACCGGATAACCGATTGTCGATTAACCGATTTTTTTGGTTTACGTTTAGGTTTAGGTTCACGAATTCCTTGAACCGCTATCTTCGGTTAACCATCCCAAATACAATTTCAGTTTGGTTAACCATCCATGAACACCCTTGGGGGTTGAACAAGTCTCTAATATTTTTATCAATTCTCTAGGAAGTTAAAATTTTCAATTCTCCTCAAATCTGGGGGATTGAACAAGTTTCGTTTTCCTTATCAATTCCATAGGGAGTTAAATTTTTCGGTTCCCCTCATTTCTTTGCTTGTGGGAGGGAAATAAAAATAGGAAAAATGAATTTGTTTATTTCTCATTATGTAATTCTCAAACCCAAACAAACAATGTAATTCATTCCAATTCCATTTCATCGTCTACATTTCTCTATGACAAACACGCCCTAAGGTGTGTTTGGTACAGAGAATGGAAATGCAAAAAAAAATGACAATAGAGAATGGGATTGCAGAGAATTATAATTAGTCTAGAGAAAGGAAATTGATTCATTAGTTTGGTAGAACAGAGATTCGGCAGAGAAATGTAACAGATAATCATGTCTTTTGTTTGGTACAACTGAAAATTCAACAGAGAATTCTATAATTAAACATTTTATTATATGCAATCATAATTATTCTGTAAAAATTCCTTATTCAAAGTCAAAAAATACTAATAATTAAACATTTCATTGATAAAACAAAAAAAAATTACCAACATAATTTACCTAAAAAATTTATATCTATATATATTAAGAAAAGAAAACATTTCATGCCACGTGTCACTACCCCATCCATTTAAATTTTTGATTTCCCGTTTTTTTTCAATAATTAGATTTCTAATACTAATTTATTGTTTTAAAAAAATACGAAATCTAATTCAAATACTTTCATATTTTTTCCATGTAACTAAAAAAAAGAAATACTTTAAATATTCTAATACTAATCTAAATTTACATTTAAGATTAAAAAAAAGTTGATTTTTTAATTAAATTATACTTAAAGCGTATAAAATTGTTATCTTACAAATTTGATATCTTCTCGGTATAAAAAAATCAATTATAATCGATGAATTGTAATTTGAGAATTCATGTTTATTTATTTACAATATATTCAACAGTTAAATTGTACATTAAATATTTTAATTAAAGATTAGTGTTTATGTTATTTTTTATAAATTGGATTTAGATTACATATTTTGAGTTATTCTTATTTAGAAAAAAAATTAAATGATCTTATTGTATTAATAATTAGATAATAATAAATTCTTTTAAAAATTTATGTTTGGACGAATTTAATGTTTATACGTTAAAATTTAAATCAAGCACACATTTTTTAATACTTTTTATATTGAACTAATCTCACATGCGTATAAAAAAATAAAATTAAGTTTGTGTTAAAAGTTTATGGAAATTTTTTTATGACATTCTACATTCATAGTATACAATATGGTATAATTGAGAAACATTATAAATGTTTAAGTTGAATTGAAATTCTGATAAACTAGATATATGTTTATATAACATGCATATAACAATTGTGCATTTTATTATAAGTTTATATTCACAAAAAATAGTTAGTTTTTTTAAATACTCATGTAACACCAAATGTCACGTGTCACCTCCACATTTAATCGGAAAAAATTAATACATCATATTATTATAAAAATAAAAGATTAAAAATTAATACAACATATTATTATAAAAAAAAAAAGATAAATACAATTTATCATTTTTATAAAGATAAATACATTCTCTTATTTTTAATCTATATAAAAGATAAGTACAATTATTATTTTTAAAAAGATAAATAACTTAATTATTTTTAGTCTATAAATATTAATTTGTAATAAAATATTTAAGTATTACATTACATATAAACTAAAATTTCAATGTATATCAAATAAAATATATTAAATTAAAAATAAACTTTTAAAAAATTATTTACGAATAATAATAGTATGCTTATATTATTTTAAATAATTAATAGTTATATATTTTATTTTTATTTATATACATTTTATATAAATAAATTTTATTAAAAATATCCACGTATTACATGGGTCAAAAACTAGTATTAAATAAAGTACTACAATTTAATTCAAATCAGAACAAATTACAACAATTTGATTCAAACCAAAACAAACTCATTAAATATTTTCTACGTAAAGTTCGTAGTTCAATTGAACGACACCGATGAAAAACACACATCATCCACCAACGTTATCATACATTACATAAAATGCACTTATGCCAACTATTTTTCTATGTAATGTTCATTCTTTCAACGGTGATCTTGTCTACATATTCAAGTAATGAATTACAAATTAGTGTATCATAGTTCATTTGAATATATCAAACAAGTACAACTTTAAACTCATATATAGAAGCTTTAAATGATGTCATCTAAACAAGTATAGTTTTTTGAAACAAATCAAGCATAAATAGCTTTTAAAACTACAACATAGTCAAACAAGTTCATAAATAAGTATGATTCATTGAAGCAAACTAAGCATAAATAGCTTTTAGAACTACAACATAAAACAAGTTCATAAACAAGTATGATTCTATGTAACAAATCAAGCATAAATAGCTTTTAATACTACAACATATATCAAACAAGTTCATAAACAAGTATGAATCTTTGACACAAATCAAGCATAAGTAGCTTTTAAAACTACAACATAATCAAACAAGTTCATAAACAAGTATGATTCTTTGAAACAAATCAAGCATAAATAGCTTTTAAAACTACAACATAAATCTAAGAAATTTGAAATTTGATATCAAAACAAAGAAATTTGTAATTAACCTTTAAGTATATATCTTTATGATTGAATTTCTTTACAAATACTAACCTACAACTCTCAAAATTGTTAGGAAATTGATCCATTTGCATTGCAAACTTGCTAACCTAGCACTCTCAAAAGTGATCAATATTTATGTGATGTTAAGTAATCAAAAAGCGTCCATAAACTTGTTCATTTTCCAAACTCATAAAAACATCCAAAGGCACACGAGCGAACAAATAATGAATTAAGAAACTCAAACAATTCAAATAATGAAACTCAACTGAACCAGGATCGAAGAATAAGTGAAATTGGAAAAATGATATATATCCAAGAAACAAATCAAATGATACTGTTACTTGGTTTTTATCATTGGTATTCTAGATTTTGCAACGCTAAAATTACAAACCAAACCTTATTAAATCGGATTGGAACAGGAATTGAATAATTAAATATTTATAAACCATAATTTGAAAACCTAACATTGATTAGGTTTAATCGCCAATTTAAATTATTGGTTTTATGATCAAATCAATTAAAGTTATAATCGTAATGTCTTCAATACATCGATTAGGATTCGCCAACATTATAATAGTAATGTTCAATGTTAAACATTATAGTATTTAATAAAAAAACCTAAATATTAATTAGTTACATTTTAATTACAAAACAATTTCATTGGGATCGCGTATTGTGCGTTTAAATAATAAAAGTATTTTTTATACAATTAAACATAACCTAATAGTTTCAAAAGACAACTCCAAACATAAGTATAATTAAAATCATAATTTTAATTTGTAAGAAAATAATGTAATAATAAAGGGGATAAATAAAAGATAACGCTAAGATAAGGTGTGTTATAAAAATTTAAATTTGGAAAAAAAAACCATTCATAGGTTGCCATGTTACAAATTTTCATTGGCCAAAACCATTTGGAAATTGTATGTATATATAACAAATTCTCCGTTATTGTAATTTAAGGATATTTAATTTAATTATATACTTATTGTATTTAAGTTGGATTATTAATGAAAGTTTATTTATTCGAAATGTAAAAGTAGATTATTAGGTTTAAAAAATTAAGAAATTTTAGAATTTCGATTTATAAATAAGTATGATTGATATCGTCCAAGTTGTACATGTTTTATCGGACGATATCTCGTGTTTTACATAGCTTTTTGGTTGTTTTTCGTCTCAAACTCGATCTTATAGGTTCATGTTGTCATTTCAGGTGTTTGTTGAGTAAATAGAAGTGGAAGGAGCTGAAACAACAAGAACTCGGCGAGTTCGCATCAAAACAGAAAGTCTGACCTGCTCCTGAACTCGGGGAGTTCCCCCTGAACTCGGGGAGTTCCCCCTGAACTCGGGGAGTTCCTCCTGAACTCGATCGAATGAGGAGTCGACAACTCATGAACTCGGCGAGTTCCCTTCATGAACTCGGCGAGTTCCCCCTCCTGGAGATCAAATCAGAAGCTGACAACTCATGAACTCGGGGAGTTCAAGCCTTGAACTCGGCGAGTTCTCCCCAGCCTATAAAAGGAGAATTCTGCTCATTTATTTAGGGGACGAATTTTATCACCAAAAACACACACACTCTTGATTTCTAGGGGAAGAAGGAAGGCAAGGAAGGAGATTTTCTTGGAGTTTTGACATGGTGGATTGCATCTTCATCATCACATACATCATTAGGGAGTTATTCTTATACCTAAGTTTATCTTAATGTGTAGAATTCTTTCTTATTTTGAGATGGTGTTTTACTCCATGAGAATGGAGTAGTTTTGTTATGTAATCATTTGGGTAACAAACCCTAAACATTGGATGATTTATATTTTGTATATGATTGGATGATATGTCATAGTTTGCTTATATTGAATGAAAATCTTGTTGTTATGTTTAGATTCTTTAAACTTGCTATGAATGCTTTATTATGTCCATAACGAGAGTTCGAGATAGTTAGTATTCATTTTTGATGATCCAAATATCTTGGTGTCTTTGAACCTTTCTACTAGAGATGGTGAAAGAGTATGTTTAAAAAGTGTTTTCATAACAATGAGAGGGAATTTGTGTATTTATGAGAATATAACATGAATTTTATGATTCGGTGTCAACCGAATCATCTTTCAAAGTTCGTAAACTTATTGTGAGCATTCGGTTTTGCATGACTCAAGTTCTGAACATATAAAAGAGATTTGCGTGTTCAATTCGTGAGTTATGGGATTATTGTGCTATAACGAGAGATCCGCATAGCTAAATTGTCATTGCTCGCATTATGAGTCGATATTGTTTTCATGTATAAGAGATTTGAGTGATCAGAATATTGGCTATCATGATTAAATAATTCAATCATAGCTTAGAGATTTGTGTGGTTGTTTCATTAAAAATCATGTAGGCATATTATCCAATCTGCGCTTTAAATTGTTCATCCGTTGTTTAGGGGGAGTGATCCCATTTGGTTACATATTCCCCCTTGTTAGAAATCCAAGTTATTAATCTCCTTTCCTTCTCGTGTGTGTCATTGCGATAAATCTTTGTCCATATTTATCTTACATGCATTTTAAATCAATTTCAACAATAGCTAACCATTAACTGACGGTTCCTATCATCATTACACCAATTGTCCCTGAGTTCGACAACCCGGACTTACTTAATCTATGCTAGTAAACGATAGGTAATACTTGCCTATTTGTCCGCTAGTTTTGGTTTATTTATATCCATTTCTTAATTAAAATTAAGGTGTGCTAGCGGCATATCAATGATGAAACTTAAATATTTGGTAGTGAAAATATAAGAATTGAAACTTCATTTAAAGAAGATATACAAGTGAAGGGACCACTTGTGTAAATAACCGAACTCGAGCATAAAAGACTCCTTGAGTCTTACAAATTCATTCTTGCAACTTCTCATCTTCAAACCAAACTCTTTCTCTCTCAAGAAATCTGCTGGAATTTGAATTTTGTGGAAGAAATTTGTGATAGGAACTGATATTACAACGATTCAAGTTTGATTAAGTTAAGAAAAGTGATTTTTATGTTGGGGTGTTCTTGGATGAGTTTAAAAATGTAAAAACGGAATTGAAATCTGAGAATTTGTTGTTGCATGTATGTTTTTATAGTTGAAAAACATCATTTGAAGTCTCTTGAAGAATCATTAACAGATTCAGCCAAAAAGTTAATAAATATGAAATTTTGTTAAGTTTGGTGTTCTTGAAGTTTTCCTCGATTTTTGGTCAAATCTGGAATGAAATAAGTGTTAATGATATGGAAAATGGTTTAGAAACACTCAATATATGTTAATATATCGTTTGTATGGATTGCATGTTAGTAAAAATGAAATTGGTGAATTCTTTAGTTATACCCGTAGGTTTCGACTTGATGAACTGGAAGTTGACTCGTCGAGTCAAGCAATGTGACTCGGCGAGTCGCTATGAACAATCAACCGGAAAATTCTTCTAAGTGTTTGTGACCCGAACATCGGGTAGAAACGAACTTCGGGTTTGACCCGAACTTCGGTTGGGTTATTTTCGGGTCATATCTCGGGTATAAGAGAACTTCGAAAGCGATGATCCGAACTTTGGACCTTGAATTGACGAGTAGAGGAGGGTGACTCGACGAGTCGACCCCATTTCAAGCGAACTTCGGTTCTGACAATATAGACACGAACTTTTGGACTAAAACCAGATGACAGGTGTAGCATCCCCGATGGAAAATTCCGCCTCAATTGAATGTGTTGTTTCGTGCAATGGCACGATGGAGCTGTGTGCTCATATGTGTTTCCGTACTTCATGTACGAAGGGGTGCACAACGTTTGTCGTTGGTGTTACTCGTGTGTGCTGCATAAATACTTATAGAATATATAATCTATGTACTCGCTAACCTTTGTTTATCCTTTAGTTATTGATATTTTTTTCAAGAAAAGGTAAATCCGTTGTTGGACCTTCAAGCTAGGTCAAATCTTAAAGTATTTGAAGATCTCTATTACTCAATCGGTAACTTGATAATGAAAATTCCATTGGAATGTTTGGGATGGTTGTAATAAAATTTGAGTATGTAGATTTAGAATGAAACTTGTAGCAATGTAACGTGTTTGACTTTAATTTCAACTATGTACTTTCCAATTTCCTATATTGTACTAAGCATTTGGACTTATGAGTTGTATGTTAATATGAGAGGGAGGTTCCGAACTTATGGATGTTAGAAAGGGGCTCGACTATGCAAGTGATTGTGGTTATTGTGGCAAGGACGTCACACATCTAGGTACAAAGGAACTTATATCATCCATTAGATCAAAAAATAGTATGGATTAGATTAAATGACAAAAGGGTAAATAGTGTGATATTTTATGCATCTTGTGCATTGTAAAACAAACATGGAAGGGCATTTTGGGGAATTTGCATATCTCATTAAATTTAATATTTTATCAAATATTTAAATAATAAATGCTAAAAATAAATTCATTTGATACACTTCCAAATTTAACAAAATTACACAAATTCGAAAAAGACGTTGGAGATATCGATGCATTTCATATTAATCGTTCAATTCGTGATGCATCTCGACTTTATCTATACAAAATCAATACAATTCGTGACGCATCGCTGTTAATCATCATCATCGTATTTATCGTTCATCTATGCATCGTGTTCATCGTGATGCATCGCTGTTAATCATCAACATCATTCATCGTTGATCTATGCATCATATTTATCGTGTTCATCATGATGCATTGCTGTTAATCATCATCATCATCGTTCGAGGTGGCGCTGGTGCATGTGGCCGAGGTGGAGGAGAAGGAGACGGGATGGCCAAGTGGAGATGGTGATTGGCGTGCAGGGGGAGGCGGAGGCGGTTACAGGCAGTGCAGGCGGCGGCATCAACGGTTTATCCGCGATTTCTCTAAGATCGCAGTGCCCCTGACGGAGATGACGAGAAAGAATGTGAGATTTGTTTGGGGAGAGCCGCAGGAGCAAGCTTTTCAGGAGCTGAAGCGATGTTTGAGTGAGGCTCCGATTCTTTCCTTGCCAGAGGGTAATGAGGAGTTCGTTGTTTATAGCGATGCATCTTTACACGGTCTGGGGTGTGTTTTGATGCAACGGGGAAGAGTGATCGCTTATGCCTCGAGACAGCTGAAGGTTCACGAGAAGAACTACCCGACTCATGATTTAGAGTTGGCGGCAGTGGTGTTCGCGTTGAAATTATGGAGACATTATTTATATGGCACGAGATGTCAGCTTTTCACCGATCATAAGAGCCTGAAGTACATCTTCGACCAGAAGGAGCTAAATATGAGACAGCAGCGTGCCATGGAGTTGATTAAGGACTATGATTGTGAGATCCTTTACCATCCTGGTAAAGCGAATGTAGTCGCTGATGCGTTGAGTCGCAAACCCTATTCTGGTGTATTGTGTTGTGCGACAGCACGCCCTCCTGCGAAAGATTCCATGATTGTAGATCTTTTGAGATATCAGTCTGAGGCGTCATCGGCGGAGCATCTGAAGTCTGAGCGGATGGTTGGTTATATAGAGCGTCTTTCTCCTGATAGTCGCGGGGTATTGTTGTTTGATTCGCGGATTTGGATTCCTAGACTCGGTGGTTTGCGAGATATTTTGTTGGCTGAGGCTCATAATTCTCGATAATCTGTCCACCCTGGTACTACAAAGATGTATCGTGACTTACTTTATGATTTTTGGTGGCCCGGCTTGAAGCGGGACGTCGGTCGATTCGTTGAGCAGTGTACTACTTGTTTGCAAGTGAAGGCCGAGCATCAGAAGCCATATGGCAGTTTACAGCCTTTACCTATTCCGCAGTGGAAGTGGGAGGAGATTGCGATGGATTTTGTCACTAAGCTCCCGAAGACACAGCGACAACATGATTCGATATGGGTTGTAGTTGACCGACTTACGAAGAGCGCGCACTTCATTCCAGTTAGGGAGAATTACTCGATGGATCGGTGGGCACAAATTTACATAGACGAGATCATTGCTAGACATGGGGTGCCTAAGAAGATAGTGTCTGATCGAGATTCGCGGTTTACTTCTCGGTTTTGGCAGAGCTTACAGAACGAGCTGGGTACGCGTGTTACTCTTAGCACGGCGTTTCACCCACAGACGGATGGCCAGAGCGAGCGTACGATACAGACTCTTGAGGATATGTTACGAGCCTGCGTGTTAGAGTTCGGTGGGAACTGGGATGCTCATTTGCCGTTGATCGAGTTTTCTTATAATAACTCGTATCATTCTTCTATCGGCATGGCACCGTTCGAGGCGTTGTATGGTCGTAGGTGTCGTACACCCACATGTTGGCGAGAGGTAGGTGAGAAACCTATTGGCGGACCCGAGCTATTGCAGATTGCGCACGACAAAATTCAGATTATTCGCGAACGATTGAGGGCTGCCCAGGATCGACAGAAGATGTATTCAGATAAGCGGCATCGACCAGTGGAGCTTGAGGTTGGTAGCTTTGTGATGTTGAAGGTGTCGCCCTGGAAGGGTATCATGAGGTTCGGCAAGAGGGGCAAGCTTAGCCCTAGATTTATTGGGCCCTATCGGATTTCAGAGCGTATAGGTGCACAGGCATACCGATTAGATTTGCCACCAGAGCTGGCCGGGGTGCACGATGTCTTTCATGTCAGCTATTTGCGGAAATGTTTGAAAAATGCCGAGGAGATGGTGCCGACTCAGGATGTTCAGATTGATCAACGACTCAGATATGTCGAGGAGCCCAAACAGATAGTTGATGAGAAGATCAACAAGTTGAGGAATCGGCAGATAGAGATGGTTTTAGTGAAATGGCGACATCATCGTGGACCGAATTATACGTGGGAGCCAAAGACGGAGATGAGGGTGAAATACCCCGATTTGTTTAAATCTACATGATCTCGAGGACGAGATCAATCCAACTTGTTGGAGATTGTAACACCCGTTAATTTTGAGGTAATTAATTTAATTTTAGTCGTTTAATTTAGATATTTATTCGAGAAAATATGATTATCATATATATATATATATATATATATATATATATATATATATATATATATATATATATTAGAAACTATTAAATGCATAAATGAATATAGTGTATAAAAAAATAAAAATAAAAATAAAATGATTGTGCATGGATGCCTAAACATCATCATCATCCCACCTCTTTTACATACACGTCTCTATATATATGTATATGAAAAACAATACCATTTCACCATCAAATATCATATTTACATCAAGAACACACATTCTGAAAATATTAAAGAAACTTGGGGCTGGAATTTAAAGTTGGATCAACAATCATCATCATCATCAAATCAACACTCTTAAACTTGAGGTAAACAATAAATTCAACCTAAACTCAAATTTTCGTATGTAGTTTTGGTTCATGTTTGAGTTCATAAAAATGAGTTTAAAATATTGAATACTAGGCTAAAAATGAATCACCCATCACTGTTTAATACCATCACCTTCATCATTCTTGATTTAAAAAGCTTCAAAAGAACACCAATGGAGGTTTAAATGGGTTTTGTGATTCAATCCGAAAATAAGCACAACATTGATAGAAACGTGATTAGAAACCAACATAGAATGTTTTAGATGCTTAAACTCTGGGTTGTATGCTGTTTGGCGGCGGCGGTGGTGGTCATCGGCGGCGACGGGTCTTCCGTCTGTTCTGCCAACCGCTTCCTCCGTCTGTATTATTTCGTTTCTGAGTGCCTATCGAGAAAGAGAGGAGAGGGTTAAGAGAGGTGTGTGGGGTGGTGTGTGTCCGGCGACCGCGCGGCGGCGCCGCTGCCTGCGCTGTATGTTCTTCCTTTTTTTTGTTTTTTTTGTTTTGTTCCTGGGTCTGCGATGCACCGAGAGGGAGAGGGAGAGAGAGTAAAAGAGATGTGAGTGTGTCGTGTGGAGGTTGGCCGGTGACGTTTCGGCGGCGGTGTGGCCGGCGGCCACCGCCACCCAGCTGTCCGTCTTCCCTTCTTCTCCTTCTGTTTTCTTTTTCTTTTCTTGGGGCTGCTCAGCCGAGAGGAGAGAGAGATTGAGGAAAAAGTTTTTTTTTTTTTTTTTACTTTTTGTTGTTTTTATTTAAGATTTAATTCTTTAGGGTTAGGTTATGTTAGAAATGTATTTGGGCTTCATATTTTCTTGGTCCAACTTGTCTTTGGGTTGTACATTTTATGGATTGCTTCTAAATTTACTTTATTTATTTGTTGGGCCTTTTTAATTTATTAAACGATTTTGGGTTTATAGGTTATATTGATTGCTGAATTTTTAGGTTTGTTTTTATATCTCTTTTAAATTATAATTGGGCTACATCATATTTAATTGATTAGGGTTATCCATTAAGTTAGTGATATAGGTTAAATCTTTTGGATTACTTAATTATGTAAATTAAAAAGGGTTAGTTGCGTTTATTTATTTCATCCTTTTGGGCCCAATTTAATTTATTAGTCGAGTAGTGAAATTTTGGTTGTCAATAGTTATAATCTAAAGGGATTCTATGAGTACAATAGTGTGAATTTATATAGCATATTATAAAAGGTTTCAAATAAAATTAATCTAATTAATTAGTTACGTTCACATGAGAGTTAATATGGATTTAAGAAATTTTATATGAATAATGGTCGGACCAATTAAATAATCTGTAACAAACAAATTTGTATTTTCCGAACTAATCACTGAGCTTTAATTTAATAAATAGATAACGGACTTAGTAATTATAAAGTTAAGGATATTGATAAGTAGACAATGTACTTTGTTATCAGGACTCTAGTGATTCCAGTTGAGACGTGTGGTTTCCAGTCGTGTTTGCAGTTGATATCGAGTTGTCGTTTGGCGAGTACGGATTTGCGGGCACTGTGAGTAATTGATTTAATTTCATGAATGATCATTTATGATATGTTTGTACTGGTTATCTGATTCATTTCTTTTACAATGCTTATTCATTTCACTACCATATTGCCTTTGATACATGCTATTCATTTCATTACCCTGAGTTGTTACATGATAACCCTTATTTTCCCCGGTATGCATACTGTGTATTTATGTTATGATTGCATGCCTGTGTGGCTGCATATTATTTTTATACGCTGTAAGTCGGGAGTGCCGCAAGCTGTGTTACTGTGTATGCATTGCTGGGAAGGCCGGATGCTACACAGACTACCTATTCGTGGACGCACTGCTGGGAAGGCCGGGTGCTACACATGTTGAAATTTGTGTCGATAATTGTATCATTCATATTATTTTTTGTTTATTTGTGCTATTAAATCTGTTACTCGCTAGGCGACGGCTTACCCCGGTTGTGGGGGTAATTTTTCAGGTTTAGCTGATAAGGGGAAAGCACCTGCTTCAGGGTCCAGGGTTTGAGAGCTCGTGGTATCAGAATGACTTCCGCACTTTTCTGTTATATTTGCTAAAATTGTAATTGGGATGGGTAGATCCCTAGACTTTCAATTTGGTTGTAATAACTAGATTACTTATTTTAGCGTACTCTGAATGTTTATGATTTAGTTTATTTTGCACTGAATTGGAGGTCTGAACTTAGATAAATTTTGTTATATTGGATTTTGAGGTTTATGTTGCAGAATTATTCTAAAAGCGCCCCGTTATTAGAATGGGGTGTTTCAATATCAGAGACAGGTTTGGTTTAAGTGAATTAAGTACCTTTTGGGTACTTAGTCTTAAACCGTAGGATGCATGATCACTATTAGTTTAAGTTGTGATTTTACGAGTTCAAGTCTACCCTGATGGCCTAGGAAATTGGGAACGGTTAAGATAGGATTTAAACTGTAACTTTCATAAATATATAACATGCACCCTTATGAGCAAACCGTAGATACATCGAGCATGTAAAACATAACGAATTCTTAATTTAACTCATAAATTTAATTTTCAGCACTATGGCTGATGACGAGAGCCACAGTCATCCACGCGATGAGCAAGTTATCGTAGAGTCAGAGGATATAGAGCATTCTGACGGGGAGCGCGAGGATGAGGATGATTTAAATGATGATATTGGACCCGAGGGAGAGCCGTTGACCCCTCGTGAGACCTGGATGATGAAGTACATGACCCGTTATGTACGAGATGTTATGGATGAGAGTCGCGCGGAGGTGCAGCAGGGTTTCCAGGAGATTCGTGACTTGATTGCTTCATCCCGATCTGATGCGGGAAATCCTTTGGTATCTGCACCTACTGGCAGAGGTAATACTGTGGGGACCGAGACTGGCGGACGACGATCTGATCGTGCTTCGTTCAAGGCCTTTAAAGGGTCTGGGGCGAAAGAGTTTGATGGTACCATGGAGCCTGTGAAGGCTCTGGAGTGGCTCGAGTGTTCAGAGAGGGCATTTCGTCTGAGTCACTGCTTAGAGACCGATATGGTAGAGTATGCCGCAGGGATGCTAGTGGGCCCAGCGTTGACTTGGTGGAAAAATACTTCGAGGGCTATTGGTTCCGATCTGGTGGGGGCGATGACTTGGGCTCAGTTCAGGCAGAGATTCCAGGATCAGTACTGTCCAGCTGACTTGACGAGGGAGATTGAGAGGCAGTTTCTAGCTTTACGGCAGGATGGTCTGACAGTTCAGGAGTATGAGGCTGCGTTCAGGGAGAAATCCCAGTTTGTGACCAGATATGCGATGGATGAGGAGACGAGAGTAGACATGTTCGTGACAGGGCTTCGATCTGAGATCAAAGAATTTGTGGAGATGCAGAGTTACAAGACTCTTGAGGAGGCAGCCATGAGTGCGCGAAAGCGCGAGCGGACATTGTTGGGTCCTACTTCTACTTCTTCTTTGATGCCACCCCCCAAGAGGTCTCGATCTGACGGTTCATTCCAGAGATTTCAGCCTAGATCATCGGGTTCATCAGCTGGGGCTTCTAGGGGATTTTCTTCTGGGTCATCTGCGCCGAGGAGATTTGCTCCTCAGGGTTCTGGTAAGTTATATCAGGCTACATCTGGATCGCATGGTTCATCTTTTTCTCGACCGCAGCAGCAGAAGCAGAGATCGCAGTTCCAAGCACCGCGAGATTGTCAGAAATGTGGCAGGAGACATTCGGGGACTTGTAGCGGGGTATCTACAGGTTGCCGAGCATGTGGCGATTCACAGCATGTTCGGGCTAACTGCCCGAAGTTTCCACTTACTTGTTATGATTGTGGGGGATCTGGACACATGGCGAGGGATTGCACTCGTAGGGGGCAGAGACAGAGTATGAGTGGTAGTACTGCATCAGTGAGCCGCCCAGCTACAGGACAGACTCAGACTAGGAGAGACGAGACTGTTAGAGTTCCAGCTCGTGCTTTTCAGATCACGGCAGAGGATGCCCGCGAGACACCTGACGTGGTTACTGGTATCTTTCTACTTAACACCTTACCTGCTCGTGTGTTATTTGACTCTGGTGCGAACCGTTCTTTTATATCTGTTGCATTTGCACATCATCTGAGTGTTTCACCTTCTGTGCTACCTGCTCCTATATCTGTTGAGACCGCAAATGGGTCAGTTGTGATGATTTCTGATATTTATCTGGGTTGCATGCTTAGTCTTGAGGATCGTACTTTTACTATTGATCTTGTACCTATGATTATTGGGGGGTTTGATGTGATTGTGGGCATGGATTGGCTGGCTGCCAATAATGCACACATTGTTTGCTCGAGGCGCATGGTTCGTATTCCGAGTGAGCAGGGTAGGGATATTTTTATTTATGGTGAGAGACGGCGGGGTGATTTGGGGTTGATATCTATGGTTCGGGCTCGTCGTTTTATGACGCGGGGTTGTGAGTCCTTCGTTGCTTATGTCGTTGATACGAGTGAGGCAAAGAAGACCGTGGCTGATGTTCCGATAGTGCGCGAGTTTGCTGACGTGTTTCCCGAGGAGTTGCCTGGTTTACCTCCCGTAAGGGAAGTGGAGTTCCGTATTGATCTTGTACCGGGTGCAGCACCGATTGCTCGTGCGCCGTACCGTTTAGCACCTGCTGAAATGCAGGAGATGATGTCCCAGATTCAGGAGTTGTTAGATAGAGGTTTTATTAGACCGAGCACTTCACCTTGGGGTGCTCCGGTTTTGTTCGTTAAGAAGAAGGATGGCAGTTTTCGCATGTGCATCGACTACCGTGAGCTGAACAAGGTGACTGTGAAGAACAAGTATCCATTGCCGCGTATAGACGATCTGTTTGATCAGTTGCAAGGTGCCAGTTGTTTCTCCAAGATCGATTTGAGATCTGGCTATCATCAGTTGAGGGTTCATGGCGAGGACATTCCAAAGACTGCTTTCAGGACCCGTTATGGTCACTTCGAGTTTTTGGTGATGCCTTTTGGCTTAACCAATGCTCCGGCAGCATTCATGGATATGATGAATAGAGTTTGTCGTCCGATGCTTGATCGATCTGTCATTGTATTCATCGATGATATTCTGGTTTATTCTAAGTCCGAGGCTGATCATGCCGTGCATTTGAGACAGTTGCTAGAATTGCTGAGGAAGGAGAAGCTCTACGCCAAATTTTCCAAGTGTGAATTTTGGTTGCCGAAGGTATATTTATTGATTTATTCTCGAGTCTAATTCCTTTGTGAATTCTAACTTTTCTTTGTTGAGTTATCAGGTTCAGTTTCTTGGTCACACAATTAGTGGCGAGGGTGTATCTGTTGATCAGACGAAGATCGAGGCTATTCGAAATTGGGGACAACCCCGGAATGCTTCGGAGATTCGTAGTTTTCTCGGTCTGGCGGGTTATTATCGGCGTTTTATCCGTGATTTCTCTAAGATCGCAGTGCCCCTGACGGAGATGACGAGAAAGAATGTGAGATTTGTTTGGGGAGAGCCGCAGGAGCAAGCTTTTCAGGAGCTGAAGCGATGTTTGAGTGAGGCTCCGATTCTTTCCTTGCCAGAGGGTAATGAGGAGTTCGTTGTTTATAGCGATGCATCTTTACACGGTCTGGGGTGTGTTTTGATGCAACGGGGAAGAGTGATCGCTTATGCCTCGAGACAGCTGAAGGTTCACGAGAAGAACTACCCGACTCATGATTTAGAGTTGGCGGCAGTGGTGTTCGCGTTGAAATTATGGAGACATTATTTATATGGCACGAGATGTCAGCTTTTCACCGATCATAAGAGCCTGAAGTACATCTTCGACCAGAAGGAGCTAAATATGAGACAGCAGCGTGCCATGGAGTTGATTAAGGACTATGATTGTGAGATCCTTTACCATCCTGGTAAAGCGAATGTAGTCGCTGATGCGTTGAGTCGCAAACCCTATTCTGGTGTATTGTGTTGTGCGACAGCACGCCCTCCTGCGAAAGATTCCATGATTGTAGATCTTTTGAGATATCAGTCTGAGGCGTCATCGGCGGAGCATCTGAAGTCTGAGCGGATGGTTGGTTATATAGAGCGTCTTTCTCCTGATAGTCGCGGGGTATTGTTGTTTGATTCGCGGATTTGGATTCCTAGACTCGGTGGTTTGCGAGATATTTTGTTGGCTGAGGCTCATAATTCTCGATAATCTGTCCACCCTGGTACTACAAAGATGTATCGTGACTTACTTTATGATTTTTGGTGGCCCGGCTTGAAGCGGGACGTCGGTCGATTCGTTGAGCAGTGTACTACTTGTTTGCAAGTGAAGGCCGAGCATCAGAAGCCATATGGCAGTTTACAGCCTTTACCTATTCCGCAGTGGAAGTGGGAGGAGATTGCGATGGATTTTGTCACTAAGCTCCCGAAGACACAGCGACAACATGATTCGATATGGGTTGTAGTTGACCGACTTACGAAGAGCGCGCACTTCATTCCAGTTAGGGAGAATTACTCGATGGATCGGTGGGCACAAATTTACATAGACGAGATCATTGCTAGACATGGGGTGCCTAAGAAGATAGTGTCTGATCGAGATTCGCGGTTTACTTCTCGGTTTTGGCAGAGCTTACAGAACGAGCTGGGTACGCGTGTTACTCTTAGCACGGCGTTTCACCCACAGACGGATGGCCAGAGCGAGCGTACGATACAGACTCTTGAGGATATGTTACGAGCCTGCGTGTTAGAGTTCGGTGGGAACTGGGATGCTCATTTGCCGTTGATCGAGTTTTCTTATAATAACTCGTATCATTCTTCTATCGGCATGGCACCGTTCGAGGCGTTGTATGGTCGTAGGTGTCGTACACCCACATGTTGGCGAGAGGTAGGTGAGAAACCTATTGGCGGACCCGAGCTATTGCAGATTGCGCACGACAAAATTCAGATTATTCGCGAACGATTGAGGGCTGCCCAGGATCGACAGAAGATGTATTCAGATAAGCGGCATCGACCAGTGGAGCTTGAGGTTGGTAGCTTTGTGATGTTGAAGGTGTCGCCCTGGAAGGGTATCATGAGGTTCGGCAAGAGGGGCAAGCTTAGCCCTAGATTTATTGGGCCCTATCGGATTTCAGAGCGTATAGGTGCACAGGCATACCGATTAGATTTGCCACCAGAGCTGGCCGGGGTGCACGATGTCTTTCATGTCAGCTATTTGCGGAAATGTTTGAAAAATGCCGAGGAGATGGTGCCGACTCAGGATGTTCAGATTGATCAACGACTCAGATATGTCGAGGAGCCCAAACAGATAGTTGATGAGAAGATCAACAAGTTGAGGAATCGGCAGATAGAGATGGTTTTAGTGAAATGGCGACATCATCGTGGACCGAATTATACGTGGGAGCCAAAGACGGAGATGAGGGTGAAATACCCCGATTTGTTTAAATCTACATGATCTCGAGGACGAGATCAATCCAACTTGTTGGAGATTGTAACACCCGTTAATTTTGAGGTAATTAATTTAATTTTAGTCGTTTAATTTAGATATTTATTCGAGAAAATATGATTTAAATCACCATCAGATTCTTGATATATATATATATATATATATATATATATATATATATATATATATATATATATATATATATATATATATATATATATTAGAAACTATTAAATGCATAAATGAATATAGTGTATAAAAAAATAAAAATAAAAATAAAATGATTGTGCATGGATGCCTAAACATCATCATCATCCCACCTCTTTTACATACACGTCTCTATATATATGTATATGAAAAACAATACCATTTCACCATCAAATATCATATTTACATCAAGAACACACATTCTGAAAATATTAAAGAAACTTGGGGCTGGAATTTAAAGTTGGATCAACAATCATCATCATCATCAAATCAACACTCTTAAACTTGAGGTAAACAATAAATTCAACCTAAACTCAAATTTTCGTATGTAGTTTTGGTTCATGTTTGAGTTCATAAAAATGAGTTTAAAATATTGAATACTAGGCTAAAAATGAATCACCCATCACTGTTTAATACCATCACCTTCATCATTCTTGATTTAAAAAGCTTCAAAAGAACACCAATGGAGGTTTAAATGGGTTTTGTGATTCAATCCGAAAATAAGCACAACATTGATAGAAACGTGATTAGAAACCAACATAGAATGTTTTAGATGCTTAAACTCTGGGTTGTATGCTGTTTGGCGGCGGCGGTGGTGGTCATCGGCGGCGACGGGTCTTCCGTCTGTTCTGCCAACCGCTTCCTCCGTCTGTATTATTTCGTTTCTGAGTGCCTATCGAGAAAGAGAGGAGAGGGTTAAGAGAGGTGTGTGGGGTGGTGTGTGTCCGGCGACCGCGCGGCGGCGCCGCTGCCTGCGCTGTATGTTCTTCCTTTTTTTTGTTTTTTTTGTTTTGTTCCTGGGTCTGCGATGCACCGAGAGGGAGAGGGAGAGAGAGTAAAAGAGATGTGAGTGTGTCGTGTGGAGGTTGGCCGGTGACGTTTCGGCGGCGGTGTGGCCGGCGGCCACCGCCACCCAGCTGTCCGTCTTCCCTTCTTCTCCTTCTGTTTTCTTTTTCTTTTCTTGGGGCTGCTCAGCCGAGAGGAGAGAGAGATTGAGGAAAAAGTTTTTTTTTTTTTTTTTACTTTTTGTTGTTTTTATTTAAGATTTAATTCTTTAGGGTTAGGTTATGTTAGAAATGTATTTGGGCTTCATATTTTCTTGGTCCAACTTGTCTTTGGGTTGTACATTTTATGGATTGCTTCTAAATTTACTTTATTTATTTGTTGGGCCTTTTTAATTTATTAAACGATTTTGGGTTTATAGGTTATATTGATTGCTGAATTTTTAGGTTTGTTTTTATATCTCTTTTAAATTATAATTGGGCTACATCATATTTAATTGATTAGGGTTATCCATTAAGTTAGTGATATAGGTTAAATCTTTTGGATTACTTAATTATGTAAATTAAAAAGGGTTAGTTGCGTTTATTTATTTCATCCTTTTGGGCCCAATTTAATTTATTAGTCGAGTAGTGAAATTTTGGTTGTCAATAGTTATAATCTAAAGGGATTCTATGAGTACAGTAGTGTGAATTTATATAGCATATTATAAAAGGTTTCAAATAAAATTAATCTAATTAATTAGTTACGTTCACATGAGAGTTAATATGGATTTAAGAAATTTTATATGAATAATGGTCGGACCAATTAAATAATCTGTAACAAACAAATTTGTATTTTCCGAACTAATCACTGAGCTTTAATTTAATAAATAGATAACGGACTTAGTAATTATAAAGTTAAGGATATTGATAAGTAGACAATGTACTTTGTTATCAGGACTCTAGTGATTCCAGTTGAGACGTGTGGTTTCCAGTCGTGTTTGCAGTTGATATCGAGTTGTCGTTTGGCGAGTACGGATTTGCGGGCACTGTGAGTAATTGATTTAATTTCATGAATGATCATTTATGATATGTTTGTACTGGTTATCTGATTCATTTCTTTTACAATGCTTATTCATTTCACTACCATATTGCCTTTGATACATGCTATTCATTTCATTACCCTGAGTTGTTACATGATAACCCTTATTTTCCCCGGTATGCATACTGTGTATTTATGTTATGATTGCATGCCTGTGTGGCTGCATATTATTTTTATACGCTGTAAGTCGGGAGTGCCGCAAGCTGTGTTACTGTGTATGCATTGCTGGGAAGGCCGGATGCTACACAGACTACCTATTCGTGGACGCACTGCTGGGAAGGCCGGGTGCTACACATGTTGAAATTTGTGCCGATAATTGTATCATTCATATTATTTTTTGTTTATTTGTGCTATTAAATCTGTTACTCGCTAGGCGACGGCTTACCCCGGTTGTGGGGGTAATTTTTCAGGTTTAGCTGATAAGGGGAAAGCACCTGCTTCAGGGTCCAGGGTTTGAGAGCTCGTGGTATCAGAATGACTTCCGCACTTTTCTGTTATATTTGCTAAAATTGTAATTGGGATGGGTAGATCCCTAGACTTTCAATTTGGTTGTAATAACTAGATTACTTATTTTAGCGTACTCTGAATGTTTATGATTTAGTTTATTTTGCACTGAATTGGAGGTCTGAACTTAGATAAATTTTGTTATATTGGATTTTGAGGTTTATGTTGCAGAATTATTCTAAAAGCGCCCCGTTATTAGAATGGGGTGTTTCATATGAGTTGTATTTTTATCATGGGTGATATGATTGTGGTTATTGTGGCAAGGACGTCACACATCTAGGTACAAAGGAACTTATATCATCCATTAGATCAAAAAATAGTATGGATTAGATTAAATGACAAAAGGGTAAATAGTGTGATATTTTATGCATCTTGTGCATTGTAAAACAAACATGGAAGGGCATTTTGGGGAATTTGCATATCTCATTAAATTTAATATTTTATCAAATATTTAAATAATAAATGCTAAAAATAAATTCATTTGATACACTTCCAAATTTAACAAAATTACACAAATTCGAAAAAGACGTTGGAGATATCGATGCATTTCATATTAATCGTTCAATTCGTGATGCATCTCGACTTTATCTATACAAAATCAATACAATTCGTGACGCATCGCTGTTAATCATCATCATCGTATTTATCGTTCATCTATGCATCGTGTTCATCGTGATGCATCGCTGTTAATCATCAACATCATTCATCGTTGATCTATGCATCATATTTATCGTGTTCATCATGATGCATTGCTGTTAATCATCATCATCATCGTTCGAGGTGGCGCTGGTGCATGTGGCCGAGGTGGAGGAGAAGGAGACGGGATGGCCAAGTGGAGATGGTGATTGGCGTGCAGGGGGAGGCGGAGGCGGTTACAGGCAGTGCAGGCGGCGGCATCAACTGTGTAGTTGGTGGTGGTGTTGTTGGTCAAGGATTGCAGGCGACGTCGTTTGTTGTTAGTGGCGGTCCGGGTGGTGGTTAGCCGAGAGATGGTGGTGATTCAAGGAGTGCAGATGGTGGTGTTGGTGTTGGCGTGAAGGTGGCGGAGGTGGTTGGTCGAAATGATGCAGGCGACGGTCGTGGTGGTGGTCAGCCGAGAAAAAGGGAGGGTGGCCGGTTAGAGGGAGAGTGATGGGGAGAGTGATTTTAGGTAGGTAATTAGTGCATGATTTAATTTCTTAAATTATCTTTTTGATTTATTTAAAAAAATTAGTTTCTGTATATTTGTTTTTCCATGTTTACCCTTAATGCACCATTGTTAAAAGAAAAGATGCATAAAAGTTCTCTGAGGTTCCAGATGAATACAATTTCTCAATTGAACCTCTATATATATATATATATATATATATATATATATGTGTGTGTGTGTGTGTGTATGGGTGTGTGTGTGTGTGTGTGTATATATATATATGTGTGTGTGTGTGTGTGTGTGTATGTATGTGTGTGTATTCACATTCTTAGTAATAGAGTGTGGTGTGTTCGCTGTCCAAAAACAGAAAGATCACAGCCGTAGGTGTGTGTGGGTGTGTAATACTATTCAAAACATAAGCATAGCATCAATATAAGTATGTATTTCTTGTGTTTAAATAACAACAATAATAATGTATGAATATCTCATATATGAGTGTGGATGAGTGTAAACATGTAAATGTGTGCATTATGAATTAACAAGAATCAATAACATATGTGAGTGTGTTTTAAGGCATAAAAACAAGTAAAGTAAGCATGTGTGTGTGTCCTTAAACTTAAGTTCATGGCATTGGTTCTTAGCCCTAAACCTGGCCATTATAGGCCCAAGGCCTATATCGTAGGCCATTAACCTCAGTTCATCATAATCATATAAAAAACACATGTAGGTATTTAAATAGCTTGTTTAAACATTATGCCATTCATTCATTCATATGTGATAAATATGCACATTCAAGACAATAAAAGTTTATTAAAGGACAAACATGTTCATGAAGTTCATAAAGCTAATTAATCATGTCATAACAATTCATAAATTCAATAATGATTCAACATGAAAGCATGTGAGTACCTATGACATGATAAGTATAGTCAATGAATAAGTCATATACTTAAACTTCAGAAAATTAAAGAATAACAACAAATTATACAATTGAGTTGTATAAAGCCATTGGAGTCTTTAAAGCTTATGTGCATATGAATGTCATATATTGAACACGTTAAGCTAAATCTGAACTATGTCATAAAGTCAAAGCTACAGAAAAGTGAGTAAAAGTCCATAAAGTCAAGCCAAAGTCCAGAAAGCCCAAGTGTAGAGTGATTTGAATCTTAAGATAACTCGGGATGTGGAATAATCCACTTGTGAAAGTCAAAGTCAACAGTAGATCTTATAACAGTAAACAATGAGTTATAGATTTATTTGACTACATTCATGTATAAGATATTATGACTCGTTGAATATATAATCATGATTTTACTGAATTGCTTTCATATATGATCAGATCCTTATCAGGTATTGACACAATGATTATAGACATGTGAACAAAAAGATGATGTTTAATTATGAATTGTTACTATAATCATTGACTTGTGAATAAAAGGAATTATCTCATACTAAGGCTATGTTTGGCAGAGAGCTTTTAAGAGCTTTCAGGAGCTTTTGTTTTTAAAAAGCTCTACTAAAAACTAAAAGTCTCGTTTGGAAGGAAAACACAGAGCTTTCATTTTCTAAAAAAAAGCTCTTTTTTTATGTGTTCCGGAAAATTAACACGACGAATACGTTATACAATCTCATGCCCCAACGAAAAAATTTTCTGGATCCGCCACTGATAAAATTTATTTACATAAAAAAATGTATAAATAAAAATAAAAACATATATGACAAGTGACATTAAGGGGGCGTTTGGTTTGCGGATTTCCTAGGATTTGCATTTAAAGTCCTGTGTTTGGTTAACAGATTTCAGTAAGGATTTAAAATCTCAGGATTTCATAAATCTCTTTTTTTTGTTATTTAAAAACTCAGCCTCCCCCTAGGATTTTAAATCTCAGTTTCCTTTCATTCTTCAGATTAGCAAATTTTTTCTATAAGATAATGCAGATGTTTTGATAAAATCCTGACAAATGCAAATGCTGCATAATGCAAATCCTTTGACAAAATGTAAATCCCAGAGAAAAAAATCTGCAAACCAAGCGCCCGCTTAATGTTCTCTTTTATTTATATAAACGTGTATAAGTAAAAATAAAAACACATAACTATTAATTACTTAAAATAGTATAAGAATGTTATTATTATTGTCATAATTATTATTTTTCTAACTTTATAATATTTGATTACAACTTAATATTTATGGATTAAAAAGTAATAAATGTATTTATCTTTTTTATAATAATAAATTGTATTTATCTATTATAGGTTATAGATTAAACACTAACAGAGTGTATTTATCTTTTTAAAATAATAAATTATATTTGTCTTTTTTATGATAATAAGTTATATTTATCTTTTTCGTTAAAACGTAGATACGACACATGACATTTAATCTCTTTTATTATATACATAGATCACATAGATCGATTGCTTATTGGGACATTTTAATTAAGACACCATCGAAAGTTGAGTCTTGCACAAACGGAGCGGAGCGACTGTAGAGGGACGAATGAATTACCACTACAAAACCCACAAAGATATAATGTAATTGTACAAGGGTTTATAAAAAGTAGCAGAATCTGATGAGATACATGTATCATAATTTCCACCAAAAAAAACAAGGTGGTGGGGGTCACAGCCAAACCAACATATCTCAAAATTTCATTTAAAGGAAAAAAAAAAAAAAAAAAAAGGAGCAATCCTTATTTTAAAGTAATAATAAAAGCCCTTTACAAACAAACCAAAAATGAGCCTAATGTGCTGCCGAGGGGAGCATGGGCCAGCCTAGGAGCTGAGGTGAACCAATCGTTGTCGAGTGCTGGCTAGGAGAGAAGAGACTCAGTTCCACAAAGGCTCCTGAATGATCATCTTCTCTCTCCATGGTACGAAAAGAGATCGAACCCTGTTTTGCCGAACCAACAGAATCTCTGCCACTGCTTGGTATAAATTCATCAACAAGAGGAGGGCGGCTTTGGTTAGCAATTAGTGAAAGGGTATCGTTGTATTCTTCAATAATCCTTCTCCTATCCTCTATATCTTGCAGATTCTTCAACGCCAAAGAGTCTGCAATCGGCAAGTAAACAAGCATACAGACCCCCACCCCAGCACAGCATAAAAGAGAAAGGAACGCCAAGAATGCAAGAACCTCAAACACGGCATCTCCTGGCTTGGATAGAACAGATAAACCAAGTAACAGAACCCGTAACGGAAAGAAACTGGAAACCGAGATTATCAACACCAACACCCTCTTCTGCAACCCCTTGCTGATCACCAAACTCAGTATTCGCCTCCCAAGCCAGAACAAATAGAGTGTCAGCACAGTGGCAAAAAGGCCAAGAAAGATGGTGCTCATTAAAGGATAGTAGCAGCGAGCATCATGCTTGTACTCGGATGTAATTTTGAACAAGTAGCCCCATTTGTTTGTGTGCATGTCCGTCTTATAGTGAGGTCCAACTAGAACAACCATCATCTGAAGGGCAAATATTGGCAAGCAACATAGAACAACATATATGGCTGTTCTTAAGTTCCAGTTCTGGCTCAATGGCCCCGACTCTGTTTTCCGTAAGGATGCACGGAGAAGAAACACAAGTGTGAGGAATAGACAAGGTTCTGCAAACCCTAGGTTTGACATGATGTAGCATTTGCAAACAATATCCTGCCATTTCAAGTTTAGGGTATGTAATACCCGACCTTCACCCCTTAGGAATTCAAGCCGTAAAATCTCCCCGAAACCCCACCAAATTGCAATAAAAATGAAAATGATTCGAACAACCCAGGGACCACCAAAATAGCCAAGTCGGTTATAACCTTGACTGCGAACGTGTGATCGGAAGTAAAAGGAGTACAGGATGCAGAGCAAACCAATAAGACCCAGAACAGCAACAAGTGATATTGTAGCCACACCAAGTGCATCAGCAACTAATCTTGTCAGGGGCATCACCCAAAACACAGATTCCACGCATACTCTCTGACAGCATGGATACGGAAAGGTCACCAGTAACTTGAAGTTCCCACTACAAGTATAAGAAACAATATGATCACATCTCAATGTGGAAAACACTTTGTGGAAGCCAGTAGCCAGCAGACACCTATTGGTACCAAATCTTACTGCTTTTCCTTACAAAAGATGACTGCTACACTTGGTGGTAAGATGATCTATTCACTTGGATGAATATGTTACGGTATGCCTCCCAATAAATTGCCAGCTAGCTAAACCACCTATTAACAACAAATATGGAAGCCAATTATCAGTGCTAATACATTATTAGGTCTCAGATATTGAACATAAATCTAAGGATCACATTGAGTAGACAAAAACTACAAGGACCAAACCACCAAAGCTTCTTCTACCGTAAATATTGACATGTTACTAGTTAAGAGCACAAACTAAATTTGTTAGAAGCACATTACATTTTAAATAGACTAAGTTTTCATTTTGTTGTTAAGCATGAAACGATCATAACAATCACACTCTCAACTAGACATTTAAAACAATGCCTTTTTGAATTGTAATCTAACTTCTGTCCACTCTTTTCCATTAAATGTCAATTTATGGAGGCTCAAGGGTGTATTTTTGTGACAAATTAGTATCATTGCGATTAAACGGATTAATTGGTTGTGTTCACTACGTGAAATGGTAAATATTGTCAGCCATGGCACGTGGAACGAAATACAAGGACTGAAAAAATGTCTGTAATGAATAAAACCGTAAATGATGTCAACCAATTAAATGGTTTAATCTAGAACTGGATGCATGTCCTAATGAATAATCTTATTAGTATCAAGTAGAAAACTTTATATCCAATGACTTGAGTATTTGTTGTTGTCAGCCATAGCTCATGGAATCCGAAATACTTTTCCAACACACCAAGGTGGGAAATTTGCCAACAAGCCAGGATATTTCTACATTGGGAACGAGAAGTAGAAATTTTCAAAAACCTTCTCAAGGTGGCCAACACTCTAAAGAAAAAGGGGTTCCAACTAGGAAATTTGTCAACGGTAATTTCTTCCACATGGCAAGAAAAATTCACTTGAAAAAGCAAATCAAACTTGTTAAGGCTAAACTTTGGTACCAAGGATATAACAGTAACCCACTCAACCTCAGCCCTCCAACAACCACCTCTCTACAATAAGACAATGGAATCAGGACAAAAAAAAACAGCGGAAAGAAACACTCTCAAGTACTGAATTACCAAACTCGATAACTTAGCATTAACTTAACGGTTTCCTCAAGATTGATAAGTGCAAACAGTATTAGCATTCATAAATTAAAACAAATATATACATTAATTCTGATTCCTTCGTTCATTATGACCAAAATTACAAGTCACATAACATCCTCCTCGATTAGTGATTCCACAGAAACTGATAAAAGAAAACACTCGTAACTTAAAAACAACAATTTCTTAAAAGCCAATTTTAAACGACTTTGGCGGAAAATCAAGACTGTGTTGCACAGATTTTACTCGGGAAACCCTAAAAACAATAAAGGTAGCAGTTTATCAAAATAAAGAGAACAAGTACGTAGGTGAAATCAAGAGAGAGAAGCAGATCAATCTTGAACCAACTTACAAGGCAGAGTAGAACTCCGGATCGGTCGAGCAGAAACCAGATTCAAAAATCAAAATCACAAACGAAAACCCTAGAGAGAGGGGAGAGACAGCCTGAGAGAAAGAAGGAGAAAGAGAACGTAAGGCAAGGGGAGGACCAAAGCAAATAGAGAGAGTGGCTTTGTTGATGACAGCCTGTCTCCAGCAAATACACCATTCAAGGAAAAAAAATCTAAAATTAGGAAAAATAATTTATTTGACAACTTGGAAATATATTAAATACAATACAATATGCTATGCATGTATACGTATGTATGTGCATGTGTATGAGTATATATATATATACAGGGTTGAGTTCCGGTAAAAACCCTCGTTACCGTGAGAACGTAATAACCACTCCAAAATGCACAAATTTATACATCAAATGCACAAATTTGAAAATTAAATTTATACCTTAAAATCATTATTGGTATTTAATATTAATAAATATGATAATCTAACATTATAATTACCTTTAAAACTTAAATT